>MCJB01050684.1:2807-35697 GCA_002018475.1 Nicotiana obtusifolia | reverse complement strand
CCCTTTTTGGGTACTACCACTACGTTAGCTAGCCATTCGGGATATTTTACTTCCCGGATGGATCCTATATTCAATAATTTAGTTACCTCTTCGTGGATGAAGGCCTGTTTGGCTTCGGACTGAGGTCTTCTTTTTTGCTTGACCGGCCGAAATTTGGGATCGACACTCAGCTTGTGTGTTGCGATCTCCGGGGGTATGCCTGTCATATCTAAATGGGACCAGGCAAAAGAATTTTCGTTAGTTGCAAGAAAAGAAAGTAATTTTCTCCTGAGCTCGGTATCTAGGCCCGAGCCCAGGTATACCTTACGATCGGGTGCGTCTGGCCGGATAGGGATCTGTTCCAGTTCTTCGATCGTTGATTTGGTCGCATCGGTTTCGTCGGGGATCACGAAGGACCGGGGAACCCCGAAGTTGTCTTCGTCAGCTGAATTCAGTCCGCCCTCCTCTGTCGAAGGCGGCTGTTGTGATTGCTATTTGGACTCTCGATCAGGGCCCGTTGGATTTGTTGTTCCATCGATCGCAAACATCTCCCTTGCTGTATGTTGCTCACCATAGACGGTGATGACTCCTCCCTCCGATGGGAACTTCAGCATCTAGTGTAAGGTGGATGGTACAGCCCTAATGTCATGTATCCACGGCCTACCGAGCAGGGCATTATATCTCATGTCGCCCTCTATCACACAAAACTTTGTCGCTTTGGTCGTCCCGGCAATATCAATCATTAAAGTTATTTCTCCTTTTGTTGTTTCTGCGGCCATGTTAAATCCGTTGAGTATTCTAACTTCGGAAACGATTTGCCCGGTCAAACCTAGTTGTTCGACGACCCAAGACCGGATTATATTGGCCGAACTACTGGGGTCGACCAAAACACGCTTTATCCGAGTATCTCGTACCAGCATAGATATCACTAAAGCGTCATTGTGGGGTTGTATTAGGCCATCGATCTCTTCGTTGCTAAAGCATAGGGTCCCCTCGGGTGCATAGTCCCGGGTTCGTTTTTCTCGAGTGATTGAAATTTTTGTGCGCCTTAACATCGGGACTTGGGGCATATCCACCCCTCCGATTATCATGTTTATGGTATGCTTCGGTTCTTTTTGATCAACCGCTTTACCTCGGTTTTCATAATGATTCTTAGCTCGATCACTAAGAAATTCCCGAAGGTGACCATTCTCAAGCAACCGGGCTACTTCTTCCCGTAGTTGTCTGCAATCTTCAGTTCTATGACCGTGTGTACCATGATATTTGCATACGAGGTTCGGATCTCTTTTAGATGGGTCCGTTTGTATAGGTCTGGGCCACCTAGTGTCTTTGATACGCCCAATTGCTGATACCAGAGTTGCTGAATCGACGTTGAAGTTGTATTCGGACAACCGGGGTGCATCTTGTCGATCACCTAATTTTTCGAAGATAGTCTTCGGCACTGGCCTTCTCTTTCTCTCATATTTATTTTCTTGTTTCAGGAACTTGGGTCCTACCGAAGTAGCTCGCCGGTCTTCTGGATAAGGTCGGTGTCTGTCTCTATTTGATCTCGGTTCCCGAAGATTACCCCTTTGAGATTGGTCGAAATTCTTGATAGTATAAGAAGAACTTGAACCCGCTCTGACTTGATCGTCTTCTATTCTGATCTTTGACTGATACCGGTTATGAATATCCGCCCAGGTGATCGCCGGATACTCGATTAAGCTTTGTTTAAGCTGCCTTGAAGCCGCCGAACTGTGGGAGTTCAACCCTTGGGTAAAAGCCTGCACCGCCCAATCATCCGTGACCGGAGGCAGATCTATCCGCTCCATCTGGAACCGAGACACGAATTCCCTAAGCGTCTCATTGTCGAATTGCCTTACTTTGAACAGATCCGATTTCCTCGTTTCTACTTTAATGGCTCCTGCATGAGCCTTTACAAATGCATCGGCCAACATAGCAAACGAATCGATAGAATTCGGTGGTAAATTATGGTACCATGTCATCACACCTTTAGATAGGGTTTCTCCGAACTTCTTCAACAAGACAGATTCGATCTCGTCGTCTTCGAGATCGTTTCCCTTTACCGCGCAAGTATACGCCGTCACGTGCTCGTTGGGGTCCGAAGTCCCGTTATATTTAGGGATGTCGGGCATTCGAAACTTCTTCGGGATCGGCTTCGGAGCAGCACTAGACGGGAACGGCTTCTGCACGAACTTTTTGGCATCTAAGCCTTTAAGAACTGGAGGAGCGCCCGGTATTTGGTCGACTCTTGAATTGTATGTTTCGACCTTTTTGTTGTTATCCTCAACTCGTTTGGTTAATTCTTCGAGCATTTTGATAATTCCGGAGTTAGCTTCTGAACCACTCTCATTTTGTTGTGTTGAGACCGATTCACCTTGTACCGGTGCAGCATGTGGTGGGACATTATCCGTTCCCACCTGGTTCTGAACTCGATTTTGCAACTGTGCTATCGCTGCCTGTTGATTTTGCAGCATCTCAAAAATCGTTTTGAGGCTAATTACTTCCTCTTCATTTTCCTGCATTCCTGAACGATTTTCGCCCCGAACACTGTGTGAAGAGCCCAGCACCTGGTTGGCATCAAATGCCATTTGGGAATTGACTTCTACTGGACCTTTATGCTCGGGTACGACATCATCTCCAACTCGATTGCTGAGTTCATTGTTGTTTGGGACTGATTGTGCCATGTTTAACCTGGTGACCTGAAAGACAGAAATTTCTACAAAGAGCAAGCGTAAAATTGTGTTTGAAAAAGGACGTATCAAAGGTTTACTGATATCCTCGGCCCCACGGTGGGCACCAAACTATTTACCCTGTAAATCGGGTAACAATTGAATTTTGTTCGTGGTACTAAGGATCCGTAAACCAGTTGATACTTGAATAACAATGTAATAAAACAACTAAAGTACTAAGAAAGAAAGACTGAACCGTTGGTGCTGGTGAAGAAAATAAAGAGCTATAAATCCTTCTGGGAAATAATAATGTCTATATTTTGATAGTTAAAGAGAGAAGAACTTTTATTCCCCTTTTTCGTGTCCCCAGCAACTATGAGCCAAAATCCCTTCTTATAGGTTACAATTACTGTTACAAACATGGTAAGTTACTTTTTACGGGATAAATCCCATAAAATCCGTAATAGAATCTCCCCAAATCACGTTATAACGGTCGAGACGGTTGAGACAATCACTCTTGGCGAAATATCCGGCGATGGGCTAAATGTGCGGCTTGAGTCCGGTCTCCGGTCTTATGACATCTCCCAGTCGGTCGCACCCTGTTCCGGTTGCATCGAATACCGGACTCATCTCTTCTTTATCTATGAACCCGATGTCCACACCGTAACTCCTTCTAAATGGGTCAGCCCTGACCCGAACCGTGTAGAAATACTTTACCCAATACAGTTACCATAAAAACTCACAAAAGGTCCCTATAAGTCAATGTACCAAACATCAAAATATAGGTTGTAAGGGGCATATCATGTTTCTTTGAAATTTCACCGGCCCGTTAATAGTCATCACATCTTCTCACCAAATATTTGCATCTTTGTAGAGAGTAGGCCAATAGAAACCACAACTTAGGACTTTAACAGCCGTTTTTGATCCACCATGATGACCATCATAAGGTGAAGAAGACAAGCCCCAAGAATATCATTAATTTTGTTCTTCATCAGGCATACATCACCCCATCCATACAAATCTGAAAAAGATACGGTTCATCCCAATAGTAGTCTTTACAATCCTCCTTGATATTTTTCCTTTAGTTTGAAGTGAATTCTTTCGGAATGATACCACTCACAAGGAAATTTTTCAAATCCGCGAACCATGGTGCCTCTTTTAATGAAAGTGCCAAGAGTTGATCATCGGAAAAAGAATCATTGATGTCAAGGCCATCATGTGGCCTGCTCTCCTCCTCCGAATGAGATAAGTGGTCCGCCACTTGATTTTTACTTTCCTTTTTGTCTTGGATATTAATATCAAAATCTTGCAACAAAAGTACCCATCTCATCAAACGAGCTTTAGATTTCTTTTTTGCATATAAAATAGTGAAGTGCCGCGTGATCCGTGTGCACAATAACTTTGGCACCCATCAAGTACGGGTGGAACTTCTCAATATCAAATACAATGGCAAGTAGCTCCTTCTCCGTAATGATATAGTTGACTTGGGCACTTTTCATGGTCTTACCAGCATAGTAGTATACCAAGGTGGAAAACATTGTTAAACATTGTCCCAAAACAACCCCAACCGCTACATCACTTGCATCATACATGAGCTCAAACGACAAACTCCAATTTGGAGATGTAATGATAGGAGTGGTTGTCAACTTGAGCTTCAATTGTTCCAAAGCTCTCATACAATCATCATTGAAATTGAACGTGGGCATCCTTTTCGAGAAGTTTGCACAAAGGGTTCACCACTTTAGAAAATTCTTTGATAAATCTCCGGTAGAATCCCACATGGACCAAGAAAATCCTCACACCCTTTACCGAGCTAGGAGGTAGAAGCTTTGAAATAACTTCAATCTTCGCCTTATCCACTTCAATACCATTCTTTGAAATCTTATGGCCAAGGACAATGCCTTCCTCAACCATGAAATGTCATTTCTCCTAATTGAGTACCAAATTTATTTCCTCATATTTATCCAACACCTTGTCCAAATTAGCAAGACAATCACCAAATGACTCCCCAACTACCGAAAAGTCATTCATGAAGACCTCAAGATAGTCTTCTACCATGTCCGTAAAGATAGCCATCATACACCGTTGAAAAGTATTCGGCGCACTGCACAATTCAAAAGGCATCCGTTTGAAAGCAAAGATACCATATGGACATGTAAATATGGTTTTTTCTTGGTCTTCCGGTGCAATAAGAATTTTGTTGTATCCTGAGTGACCATCAAGAAAGCAATAAAAAGCACGCCGGCCAACCTATCAAGCATTTGATCAATGAAAGAGAGAGGAAAATGATCCTTCCACATTGCTAATATTTTGAAAATCCACACAAACCCTCCAACCAGTGATCGTTCTTGTGGGTATCAACTCATTTTTATCATTGGTAACAACCGTCATGCCTTCTTCTTTGGGACACATTGAACCGGAGAAGTCCATGAACTATCGGAAATTAGGTAGACAACCCTGGAATCCAACCATTTGATAATCTCTTTTTTGACCACCTCTTACATAGCCTCATTGAGTCTTCTTTAATGTTCAATAGACGGTTTAGCACCATCTTCCAACTTAATCTTATGCATGCAAAATGTGGGTCTCTACACCGAATGTCCGCCAAAGTCCATTCAGTGGCCTTCTTCCTGCTTTGTAAGACTGCCAATGTGGAATCTACCTGCACGTTAGTCAAACAAGATGAAAGAATAATCAGTAAAGTAAAACAAGGCCAAGAAATCATACCGAAGGTGGGGTGGGAATGGCTTCAACTCCAAGGTAGGTGGCTCTTCAATTGAAGACTTTGTAGGAGGAGTCTTCCTATTCTCAAGATCCAATGATAACTTTCGGGGTACGTAGTTGTAAGAACCTATTCCTTGCAAAGAGTTCACACATTCCATGAAGACATCCATCTCATCATCATCAAAGTTGAGCACAACGACTTCCAACATGTCACCAGCATTGATTGTGGTAGTAGTAGCCTTAATAAACACTATTACAAAACTGTCTAGAAATGGTTTGAACACCTTATTCATTAAATCCATGAATGCATCTGGAGTATTTGTCAGTCCAAAGGGCATATCAAGAAACTCATAGTGTCCATACCAAGATTTGAAAGCTATCATAAGAATATCTTCCTCTCTTATTCTAAACTCATGATAACCAGATTAAAGATAAATCTTTGAAAAGTGGGCAGATCCTTGTAATTGATCAAACATGTCATCTATACGAGGCAAAGATACTTATTGTGTATTGTTACCTCGTTCAACTGCTCGTAATGCACTTTCTTAAAGACTCGTCTTTCTTCTTTACGAACAATACTGGTGCATCCCATAAAGATACATTCGGTTTAATAAAATCCTTCTCTAGTAAGTCTGGCAACTATTACTTTAGTTCTCTCAACTCCGCTGGTCCCATACGATATGTGGGTATCAATATGGACTGTGCGTCAAGTATCAAATCAACATCAAAGCCTATTTCTCGTGTTGGAGGTAATCCTGGTAAATCCTCGAAAAATATATCAAATTATTCTCTCACTATTGGTACCTCTTCCAAATTAAGTGTTTCCTCCCTTTTGTTCCATACCATAGCTGAGAGATCCAAAAACCCTTACTCATTAATCATTGAGCTTTTATAAAAGATAGAACTTTACCAATCTCTGAAACCTGACCCCCTTTTAGGAAAAAGTAGTTCGTTATGTATCTCACGCTTAAATATCTTTGCATGGCAATGATGATAGCATAGTAAGAAGATAATCATTCCATGCATATCAGTACGCCAAAGTCAATCATATCAAGTAGAATTAGGTGTGCTAGAGTATTCTTACCCTCATCTTGAATCGGACAAGCATCATGCATTGAATTAGCTAATAGAGACTCTCCAACATGAGTAGCAACTAGAAAAGAATCATTCAATATCTATGGATATCAACCAAATCTCAAAGCAAAATATGAGGACACTTAGGAGAGGGTAGATCCCAAATTAGTCGACGCAAGTGCATCAACTGAACAGGCAGAAAGAACACATGTAACCACATCATTCGAGGCCTGAACATCCTATTTAGTAAGTGTAAAAACTCTCGCTTGGCCTCCACCAACATTCTCTATCCTTGATTCTCAATAGCACGATTTGCTGCACCTCGCCTCTATTTCCTGCACCAGCAGAACCTAAAGTATTATGAGTAGTCTGAGTAGATACAACTAACTGAGCAGAAATCTGGCTAGAATTCTTTGGAGGATGAGGAAAAGTAATCTCCAATTAGAATACCACATGCCCCAAATATGATCTACCACATGTCTCGCATGCAGGAATAGTGGCATATATCTACCCAAAACTACGATTTCCAGATGATGATGATGATGGTCCCTTTGTACTTTGTCTATGAGATAGTATGTTTGCAGACCGTGAAACCAAGTCTATCCCTGTCTGAGAACCCTGTTGTTGTTGTTCCTTTCTAGCTGGATAAGCACTCCTAAAACCTGCATCACTGTCTAACTGAGTAGGCGTGGACTGCCCACAATTGAAATCACTCTTACCCCCAGATGGAGCTCCACTACACCCGCCGATACTACGGGATCTTTTGTTTTCTCGTTCAATCCTATCCCTCTCCGGATATGACTTATAATGAAGAGAATTTTCAACTACCTCAAAAAGGTAACGTCTCGCATATTTTGTACCACATTACTACAATAATGATGCTCAAGTCTATTCACAAACCATCTTACTTTCTCCCTTTCATTTATAACCAGAAAGTGAGCATACCTAGCTAATTCAATAATCTTAGCCGCATACTTTGTAATTTTCATAGTGCCCTGATGCAACTGTTCAAACTGGTGTCGAATGTCTTCTCGTTTTCTCAGTGCATGCAATGAACTTATCCATAAACATAGTTGAATACTCTAACCAAGTAATAGGTGGTATCCCTGGTCGTCTACCTCTTTGAATCGAAGTCCACCATGACTCCCACACCACGAGTCTCTTTCAGTCCTAATATACTAATCAGTATCTTTTTGTGACGCACAATAAACTGGGCCATATGAGGTGTCTGTGGAGCTGCAACATTCAACAAAACTTGTTTTTGTGTCTGTGAAATAATTTAAGGAGCTAGAAGTCTACCTTCTAACATATTTAATAATCTTACCACTGCATTTGCAGGTAAGGCAACAGTAGGTACAACAGCTGGCAAGTGTTCTAAAATACCTATTCATTCACCTGCTCTGGCACAATAACTTGGGGATGACCTCTATTCATAACTCTAGGCTGAAAAGCTCCACGTATCCTTGTTTGAGCTCTAGTCTGATGGACCCTAAGTTGACCAATGACCACCTCCTCGGGTAGTACCATGTCCAACATTGCATCCAGCAAATGCATTTGGTCGACTAGCAGAGGAGGATGCATGTGTTTAGCCATCTGTGAAAGAAACATTCCAAAATCAAACTCAAGTCATTTTACCATAAAAACAAAAGAATAAAACATTGTACGCCAATAAATTCGCTCGCAAACTAAAAATGGAGATTCAAACTAGTGTGATTCATGTTTCTTCCCACGTATTAATCCACAGTGTCAATGCGATATTCGAAAATATGTCATTTAATTTGTTTGAGCCGACTGATTTGGAGTAAAAATAAATAAATTCTTCTTCAAAAAGAAAATGTTCTTTCTTGATCATTTATTTATAGAATTTAAGGTTGAACAAGATGTGACAATGGGTAACAAGCTGATTTACGCCACGCAACCAAATGAAATTACTTAAAATGTTTTCTAATTCTTGATCAAATGAGAATTGCTAAAATATTTTTACTTGTGTTACTATATCAAATTCTGATTTTATAAACGACATAACATAATAATCACATCTGATGTTAATATTATCGAGCCACGTGTTTTCTTTTCATATTTTAATTTACTTCTTTTCTTACCGAATGAAACATCACCAACATAAGATGGAACGAGCTTTTTAGAGTTAAATTAAAGGTATATTTACAGTAATAGATGGACGTAATGTCTTAATGGGCAAAGTTGAAACTTGTTCCAGGCTTCCAGCATGAGACTGTCAGCATGAGACTGTTCTTAAGTCCTAGAACAGCATTTTGCGCAGTAATTTAACTTTCCAATGCCTGACCTTTCACAAAAAAGTCAGTTGTGAAATATTGAAGTATAGCCTTTTCAACGAGCACTGGTTGTAGGATTATTGCAACTTGGAGATTACAAGAAAAGAGGGAAATCACCCACGTGTTGGATAAATCAAAAAGGCAATTAATTCGACTTTCTATGACTTTCACAAATCCTATCATCATTAGTATAAAATGAAAGCAAACAAAACTAATAAAATAAACTTGACACTTTCTTTTCTCTCTTCTTTGAGTTATCAATGTTTCATCAAACACCTAGAAAAAATGGCTCTCTTCGTATGATGAATTCGTAGAAGTTGCAATATCAAGCACAATCATATATAAGAAATATTAATCCCTGTCCCTTATAAAACGATGTCTTCTCCAAAAATTTCTATTTTGTTTCTTTTTTTCATTTTATTCTCCTTATGGACAACACCAGCTTCTGCGACCAAAAAGGTAATTTTGCTCGATCCTGTTTATTTTTATAAGTTCGTTGTAATCATGGTCGTCTTTTAGGTTTAGAAAAAATGAAACCACCTTAGGTTAGATTTATCTGTAAAGTTAAACATGAATTGAATAATACAACATTTATATGTGTCGAGAATATTTCTTCTTCTTCTATCTCCACCCCACCACCGAAGGGTGTCGTGTGATGGATAATCTTTTCACTTTTAATCGTGTTCAAGCATTAGGAATGGACATAGGAGGAGTGGAATTCAAACCTGACGGGTTTAATTTAGTAATAGATAGAGAATGGAGAATTTCGAGATAGGAGCATGCAACTTACCCCTTAGTGGGCCTACACAACACGAATTTGAATTAGTTGAAGTAGTAAATTTCATATGTACGGTTCTTCTGTCTAATTTCATATTCTTCGACTGCAGTCTTATGTGGTATATATGGGATCCCACTCGCATGGCTCAGCTCTTACTAGAGCTATTCTCCAAAGGGTATCAGATTTCCACATTAACTTCCTCGCAACATTCTTGGGATGGTATGAAAAAAATTCTGTAAAATAATTTGCTCATAGATCGAGTTCCCATCTTAACATTTATTTCTAATATTTATTTTTGCATGCAGCAAAGAAAAAGCAAAGGAATCCATATTTTATTCATATAGAAGGCGTATTAACGGTTTTGCAGCTGATTTGGAAGAGAAATTTGCAGCTCTAATTCAATGTACGTAAGCCTTATTTATGAGAAGAGAAGAGTTTAAGTTTTAAACTTAATTGAAAGCTGAATCCGTCTAATCATGTTTTTACTATCTGATTAATCATTAGTTGATAAACAATATTAGTATGTGTTATCATCTGCAGTGCATCCTAAGGTGATTTCTGTTTTCCCAAATGAAAGGAGAGAATTACACACATTCCATTCTTGGGATTTTTTGTCTTTGGAAGACAACGGTGTAGTTACCCCAGGTTCTTTGTGGGAAAAAGCCAAGTTTGGACAAGACATTATCATTGGAAATCTTGACACAGGTATTTCTTTTCTGCTCAGCCTTTCATTTTAGATTCGAATTAAAGAGATTTATAATATATAGGTTTCACTTTTCTCCTATAGGTGTTTGGCCAGAAAATCCAAGTTTCAATGACGAAGGTTATGGGCCCATTCCATCAAGATGGAAGGGTGAATGTCAAAATGACGATAAGGATCCATTTTCCTGCAATAGGTATATATGTCTCTTATTACATTAATTGGAAATGCATGCTATTTCTATTCTACTTGATTTAAAGGTGATAAATAGGCTGCTTATCAAATCTAAAAGAAATTAAAACTAACTAGTCAAACTAATAATTTGCTTGGTCAAATGAGTTGGGTCAAGATACAAATAATGGTCCCTACCCAGATTGACCCAACCTCCCCCCTTAATTTGTAAACGGAAAATTTATTAGCTTAAATTCTTCCAAAATTACATAATTTTCAATCGCCAACTTTGATTTGTATGTTTGGGTTTTGGTTGCATATTGACCCATTAGGTTATTTTTGACCCGTTTTTATCTTATAGTTTGGTGGGTCATTTCGGATTAAATAGTTGATAATATTCAAATCAACAAACAGGTCATAACTTAATGTGTTTAAACTTAAACGAGTTGGACGGATTACAAAAAAATGGTCAATACATTTTCCCATCTTTTATTCTAACAAACGTTGTGAGTTGATATATAATTGTAGGAAACTTATAGGAGCCAGATATTTTCACAAGGGATATGATGATTTAAGGGGAAATAATAATGCAAGTAATGTTCCAAACTCTCCCCGCGATACCGAAGGGCATGGAACACACACACTGTCCACTGCGGCTGGTAACTTTGCTCCCAACGCAAGTGTCATAGGAGTGTACAATGGTACTGCAAAAGGTGGTGCACCTAAAGCTAGAGTTGCTGCTTATAAGGTACCTATTAGATTATAGCATTCCATTTCACTCAAAAGTTCAAACCACTATAACATGAACATAAGATTTAATTTATTAAACTGACAACACAAAGACCTTTTACACTATTAGTGTGCTTTAACCATATAACATATCTTATTTTTCAACTAACCAATCCTACTTTGTATGATTGTTACCTATAGTTATTTTCTAGGTGATCGGATAGTATTTAAAAAATTACATTGTCACGTGTAAGAAGTTAAGTTCGTTTTTTCTTTAATTTTTTTTTAAAGAAGTTAAGCTCGTGAAAATAGGATTTAACTTATATCCACTGAAAGTTTAAGATTTTTACATTATTGGTGTATTTTAACCTGTTAGCAGTAGGTAACACAACTTTATTTTGTCGAATTCACTAGTCTCACTTTTTATGAACGGTTACAAGAGTTATCTTTTAAGTGAAATGATAGTGTAAACTTTTGTACTGTTAATAAACTCCATTTGCTTATAGCTTTTAGCTTCCCGTTGCATTTAAAAACTTGAACAATAATATAAGGTGAAAACATACTTTCATTTCTCTTTGAATACAAGGTGTGTTGGCCAGCAAAACAAGGAGGAGGGTGTTTTGATGCTGATATCCTCAAAGCATTCGATTTCGCCATAGATGACGGTGTGGATGTGATCTCCGCCTCTGTTGGGGGAAAACCACGCCCATATTTTAGAGACGCGGCAGCGATCGGGGCGTTTCACGCCATGAAAGAAGGTATTGTAGTGGTTACTTCTGCAGGAAACTCAGGACCTATGCTTTCAACTGTAGGCAATATTGCACCTTGGATGATAACCGTGGGAGCAAGTACTATTGATCGTGAATTTGAATCCAATGTCAAACTTCAAAATGGACTTACCATCAAGGTTATAGTTTGACTAAATTTCTCTATATTTTGCAGTATGTACATCTATGATTAGTATTTTATTTGTCCCTCTAATTCAACTTGAAAATTTTCTTGCAATTGGTTCATCTGGCTTAAGAATTCACCAATTTGATGTCATAAGTTGTCGAGCCTTAGTTCTTGAAGTAGAAAGATGTGTGACGACTTCCTTTGTTTTTTATTCGACACTCTTTCTCTTTTAATATCTTCTAAAAAGAATTTAAAAAGTCTTTAGCTATAAAATTCTCATTCATAATGACATGCTCTTATATCTATAGAAATGTCATCGCATATTTAAAATCTCAAGTTGTAATGGTATTTTTGACGTGTGAACTTCGATATATTTTGCTAAACTTCATGCCTAATAATCAAATATTGTCACATGCAATATTAAAGGAATGGCGTATTTGTTTATTCATACATGATTCATTGATTATTTTGTTTATCATGGCATATATATCAACAATTTTGTTTTCTTCATCAAGTAGGGAACGAGCATTTCTTATCCATTGCCAGAAGAAAAATTCTATCCACTTATTAGTGGGGAGCAAGCTAAAGCTGCAAATGCAACAGTTGAAGATGCGTAAGATCGTCCTACTTCTAATCTAATATTCTCTTTATTCCGTTTTATATGATACGCTTTCTTTTTAGTACAAAAAATAGTACAATTCTATATTTAATAGTAATTCTTTAAACTTAAACTTCTCTTAATAACATATATTCTTATAATCATCGAAAAGTCATGTCATATATAAGACTATAAGTTCTAAGGATATTTTGATTTGAGTATGTGCCAAAATACTTCTTTCTTAACCTCTATGTTCAGGCAAACATTGTCATATAAAATAAAATAAAGCAGGCAAATACCGTCATATAAAATAAAATAGACTTGTCCGCTTTAGCTTCCTTCGCAACAGTACGTTTTCCCAGCTTTCATTTAGATTTTTGTTTATGCATGCAGTAAGCTTTGTATGCAACCAACATTGGACGCTAGTAAGGTAAAAGGCAAGATTTTGGTTTGTTTAAGAGGAAATAACACCAGAGTAGATAAAGGGCACCAAGCTGTAATGGGAGGTGCTGTTGGAATGATACTTTGCAATGACCAAAGGAGTGGAAATGACATTATTGCAGACGTTCATCTCCTCCCAGCTTCCCATGTCTCTTACAACGACGGTCTTGCCGTTTTTGCCTACATCAATTCTACAAAGTATCATCTCTTTCTCTTTACTCAGACAAACCTCTGATGTGTAAGAACAAACTTACCATTCCTATTATAAATGGGTTTACATTATATAGACTATTATAAAGACTTTTTACACTATGAATGTATCATAAATCTATAATGACAAGTTAGTTAGTAGCATCTCTTTCACCAGGTTACTAATTAATATTTACTATAGAGATTTACTTATAAGTACCTTACAAGTGACTTTATTAATTACGTAAATATTTTTTAAATCGTCAAAGTAATAGAATTTTAACTCTACTTTATAAAAAGGTTTAAGTTCTATATCCCGATGAAGTACTAAAATTTTTATACAATCATGTTACTATTAAGGTAATTACAAGCAAATCTGCATGAATTGATATTATAGCTAGGTTAAAAAATTTGCACGGTCAGTGTATGGAACTTACGATAACATATTAGTTACCATTTTGCCCAGATCACTAATTAATACTTATCATAGAAATATATTTGTAATTACTTTATAAGCGATATAACTATATAAATATACTTTTATATGCAACGTCAATGTATAAAACTCAATAACTAATTAATACTTTTATTTGTAAGTGATTAAATTGCACATATACGAGTTCAATAAGTCCATAGACTACTATTATTGGAAGCTCATGAAACTAATGGTTCTATCTTGTATTAACTAGCAATGCTATGGGTTCAATAACCGCACCAAAGGCAACATTAGGTATAAAACCTGCTCCAACTATGGCTTCTTTTTCATCCAGAGGTCCTAATTTGATTACACCTGCAATCCTCAAGGTTTGTTATAGACGAATTATTGGTTAGCTACTTAATTATTTATTACGTTATTGTTTTCTGTACTTAATTGAAAAAATTAAATTTTGTGTTACTGTTGTATATATAGCCTGATATCACCGCACCTGGAGTGAATATTATAGCTGCCTACACAGAAGGAAATAACCCCTCAAATGAAGTGTTTGACAATCGTAGAACAGCATTCAATGTAATGTCTGGAACATCAATGTCTTGTCCTCATGTCTCTGGAGTTGTAGGACTTCTCAAAGCTATTCACCCTGATTGGACTCCTGCTGCCATTCGATCTGCTCTCATGACTACTGGTGCACACCCTTTTTTTTTTGTTCTCAAAGCTATTCACCCTCTATCGTCTTGTTTTTTTTAGGTTATGGTATTAAGATAACTAAAGGAGAGCCTTGGCGTAGCTGGCCCTTCCCCTGACCTCGCTCATAGTGCGAGCTTAGTGTACCGGGTTTGCCCTTTTGGTATTAAAATGACTTAGATAGTTGTAAAAACGTGTACACTATTAGTAGGATATAAATTAAACCATTTCGAAAAGAGTTTTAACTTTTTTATACTAAAGTGTAAAAGAATTATTAAAATAAATCCTTTTGAACTAAAATAAAACTACAGATAATTAACTGCCCCATAATAAGTTGAAGTAGCTACTTAAAATTAAACTAAAGGTAATTAACTACCCCTTAATAAGTGGAATTAGTTAGTCATAAAAAATAGGCCATGCAATTTACTACAAAAAGCTAAAATTACACAGGTAGCATAAAAGTTAATTCTTTACAGTCATAGTACTTTATCTGATTTTGATCTAGTCTTACAAATGTATCTAAAGGTTTCATTGTTTATTTTTTATTTATTTTCAGCAAGCCCGATAGATAATACAGGAAAACCGTTGCTTGATACCACCAAGGAAGCAGCAACACCATTTGCATCTGGAGCTGGGCATATAAGACCAAATCTTGTTTCTGATCCTGGACTAGTATATGACTTAGAAGTAAATGATTATTTGAACTTTTTATGTGCATCTGGCTATGATAGTCAAGTCATTCGCACCTTCAACAAAGCTCCTTATATATGTCCACCACTTAGTAATTTAAGTCTTTTGGAATTCAATTATCCTTCAATAACTGTTCCCGTTCTTTCTGGCAACTTAATTGTGACTCGCACTCTGACAAATGTCGGTCCACCGGGTACTTACACGGCTCGAGTCGGCCAGCCTCCTGGAATCTCAGTAGTTGTGGAACCAAATGTGTTGATATTCAAGAGCCAAGGTCAGAAGGAGAGGTTTAGTTTGCATATTAAAGCTGTCAATCCTACTTATCTTGCTGGGGTGGATCAACACAAATATGGAGAGTTGGTATGGTCAGATGGTACTCATACTGTCAGAAGCCCAATTACTGTGGAAATTGCACGTTGAGATCATAAATCACACTGATTATTCTTAGCTAACTAAAACAACCTATTTATACTAGAACAATCTTTATAGTTGATCTGTCTTTGTGTAATAAGTGTAAGGTGAATGAATGATCACCCCGTCACTTAGGTAGCTAGGTCTCTGTATCAAGAAAGAAAAAATACAGAACAAAGAAAAGGTTAGGTCTATTATATACTTCATCCTTGTCCTCGTGTGACGGATGGGTGGCCGAGGCATAGGAGTGACAACTTGAAGATTATAGGTTCGGATCTCAGTTGTAACACACGGTGTAAACTCATCTGCTCTACCTTCAGTAAGCAGTTTACCAAACACATGTACAAAGCTCTATTTATGTTGTTATTTGGAAGCTCAAGCATCCAATATTGTTTCACTTTACAAAGTTCTGAGAAAGCAGATTATGTTTCACTTGGTTTCAAGTCTATATACTGAAAACACAAGTGCTTTTTATGTATTCAACCTCCTAATGCATAAATGAAAAATTTCGAACACAAGTTCTTATATATTCAATCCTACTTCTAATGCATATAGGTATAAAACAGAAACAGGAAGATACTGAAATAACACAAGGCTCGGAATAATAACAGCTAATTCATGGACTGCAATTATATTACCAGTTGATAAGAGTTCAAAATTTTTCCATCACAGAATACTAGTAGTTGGATAATATTCTTCCCTTTATGTCACCAGGTATAAAGATCATAACTGCACATTAGGTTTCCGCACCTCAACAACATATATAGAGCTCAATTCCTTGGTCTCTATTATCATCTCAGTTACACTCTTTCGATCTCTTGAAACTAAACTCCATGCGAAATTTATCACATGCCAATAGCTTAGCTTACAAATGCTCTGTTGCCTTTAAGTTAAAATTGAGTTATTATTACCAATTCTTTAAATCAAACCTTCCTTATGAGAAGGAAAATCTTCTGATCCAGCTCAAATTTAGCTGCAATGGATGGATCTCCCCTCAGCTGCATCAGAAGTCCTCCAAATGAAACAAAGATGTCTCTGAAAACCAAAAAATAAAAAACAGTAAATCCATTGTTACATTAATAAAATGTTGCTTATCAAAAACCAGTAAATCGATTGGTCCCAACAACCAGAAGATAGACAAATCTCAAATACTAAATTTAGACGTTAAAACTGAAATAGAATACACATTAAGCAAAAAAGGGACTTCTAGCCCAAAAAGGAAAACAGAGAAAACAAGTATAGGAAAGTACATTTATATTCCACAATTAAATGCAATAGAAAAAACTCTTACTGAGAAATAAGTCATAGGAATAAAATAGAAATGGCACTTAGAATCTAATCTTCACATATGGGAGATCTAAGAAGTCAATCTGAGCCAATTCCATATCAACTCTTGGAAACAAGAAGCAAAAAGCAGATATTGCTAAGGCGTGCACAAATGATAAGGCAAAAACATGTCAGAAATAATAAATTCATGTTCATGGAATTGAATTGAATTTGAGAAAAGCTATCCAAACATACGCTTTAACATGCTTTCCTGAACCTTCCTCTGAGATCCTATATAGCTTCCCATGCATGACATATTCGAACTTGTCAGCAAGTGATTTCTTGTTACCCTGCCATCACGTTGCAATACCATCAAGTTTTATCTGGATTTCTAAGAGTTTGACCACCAGACATAACAAGTATCAACAGTCAAATGAAAAACGAAGAAAAAGAAAGAAGTTCATACATGCATTTAGCTAGACAATTGCATTAGAGGTTAGCTAGAGATCTTTCTATACCAAGAAACTGAACCAGAATAGATCAAAGCCCTACTTTCCCTTCCAATTAGTGAGATTCTATCTCTTACCAAGGATATTGTGGTCAAGCCTAGCTGCTTAAGATATTTAAGTTGCCAAACAGAAGTCTTAATTATCGTTTCAAGTTGCCACATCATCTTTTGCATGGAAGTTTACTCAGAGTTTCAGTTATTTTGTTTGCATGGGTTGAAGCCATGGGAGAATATGTGGCATATTAAAGACTTCCATAGAAGTGTTTTCTTATATACATGTTTCAGAGCAACAAGTACGCGTATGTGAATCCCTACGAGAGAGCCTCTCTATATTTTCTACTGATATACTAACAAACACTAGACCTAAGTAAGGGTTATCATCACGACTAAACTTAACAAAGTAGCTGGTATAACCTATATGGATCTTTTGCTTATGTTGTGTACTATTTTTCAACAAGTTAATATTGATTTCCAGACCAGGTGTATTATTAAATAGAACGAAAAAAAATATTAACTTTAGTACACTGTTTGAGTAAACCAGGTGTAAGCTTCAGAAGGTGAAGGAAATAATTGACAAGCCTATATATTGAAAACACAAGAGGATGCATAAACTGAAGGAAATTATGCGCTACTCATTGGAAAAAGACTAAGGGGTTCTTATGTATGTAGCCTACTTCTGATGCACATAGACATCCAAATATAAAATGCATACAGGAGGATGTTCAAGTACACAAGGATCAGAATAACAACAGCTAGGAAACATTCTTTCTGATGTTAGCAGGTAAGGATCATACTTGCAGACTAGGTTTCCACACCACTCATTCCTAGGTCTCCGTTATTATCTCAATGTGGTATGGTTGTGGATATTGCATGGATCTTTCAACAAACACCGAAAGATTAGCTACAAAAAATGCATCTACCTGTACCGGATGCTTATACACGCACATCAGATACAAATCCATAGTCGAGTCCATAAAAATATGTAGCAATAAAAGATACAACAACAACAACAACAACAACAACAACAACAACAACAAAAAAACCCAGTATAATCCCACAAGTGGGGTCTGGGGAGGGTTTGTGGAATTTGTACAATGGCAGAGAATGTAAGGCGTAAAATCACATAAATCAAGCAATAGATCTTTATGGAAATGGCGTGTTGATTGAAAACCCATTTTACAATTCTTCAGCGTTTATGGAATTTGTACAATGGCGGAGAATGTAAGGCGGGGAATAAGAGAATGGGCATTGAAATGGAGCTCCATAGCTATTTGACGACAAGGAAACATGCCAAAGCGAACTTAAAGATAATAAATACCACACTTTACAACCATGGCAAAAAGACTCCAAAAATGACATTTGTCACAAACGAGACTTGAAAGATCTTGATGTGTTTGCTTATGAATCACAGTTGTCTAAAGTCTTTAAAGAATATTTATATGTTACGAGATCAGGAAGTTAAATGACCACTTAGACAGGTTTTCTGGTTTAGCTATAGAGACAAGTTTCAAAACTGAAGACTTCGGACAGTACTATTTACTATTTTGGTTCGACAACCCATAAAGTCAGTTTAAGGAAATCCATAAGCAAACACCAACTGAAAGATGTTAGGTAATTCTGCTAGGTTACCAAATTTATTGTGGTTCCCAGTTAACTGGATTTGACAAAAATAGAGATTGCATAGTACCTTTTAGAAAACAATAAAGCAAAAATCTCGTGAACCCAAAACATTTAATAGAAGAAAAATGAGAAAGATTCATTAAAAAATCAAGATATAGAAAGGAGAAAGAAAAACAAGGTTATTTGGGAAAATTTTGATTCCATGGTTCACGTCTTAAAGATATCAAAGTACGGACAGAAGGTTAGTTCACATAACCATTGGGGCGGCCATGACGTTCCTGTAGTTTTCAAAATTGCTTCATACAAAAGGAACAGAAGTCTTGTAAAGGAATATAAGTAACTCTGATAAGCACGTCCCGCTGCTTCATGAAAGCCACATTCACCATGACGTAAACAGGCCAGTTCTCATGTTAGCTTTTTTAAGCCCCTTTGGTGGTGGTGGGGGGGGGGTAGCAAGTAGAAGGTTGGAAATCAGCAGGGAGTTTGAGAAAACCAAGGAACATTGAGGAAAATTAGAAATTCAGACTCAGTAGAAACTTGAAAATACTCAAATCTGTAGAAGATTTTGAAACCAAAATGTGTGTATGCATATACAGGTTTTCGGTCTCTCCAAAATGCAAGAGCTGGAAACTAAAAGAACCACATAAATTTGGTTTTCTCCGTTTTAAATCAAGATTGAGCCAGATTGACATTTCCAGTTCATGCAACTTGTTTCTTTTCGCATATTCACCAATTGTGTTTTCCAAGCTAGAATCATGTTAACCCCAGTAAAGCTATCATTTCAGGCAAAGAAACTTCGAAAAAGACCAAATAAATCACAAGGTCATCTTTTATCAATGTTCATGTAAAAAGAGGAGAAAAGGTGAAAAAGATCAAAATAAACCCCGAAGTCATCTTTTATCAGTGTCCATATTTCTCAAAAAAGGAGAGGAGAAAGAAATGGAAAAAGGATAAACATGATCAATGAGGATTCATATAGAACTTGTTTGGAACTGAGGCATCGTTGTTGTTATTGTTGGAGGAAAAAATGAAAAAGGGGCCTCATTTAATCTCAGGCGAGTTGACAAAACAGATTAATAATATACGTAATAATTAACAATCTAACATTAAAATCAAGATTATTTCTACAGAGGTAAGGCAAGAAAAGGGAAATGAAGAGAATAGCAACTGTAAGGCCTCCTTTCTCATTAGCCCATGAGTGAAACTAAATCATAGTAAGGTATACCTACTTAGAAGGGGGTTATTTCAGTTCTCTGCAGAACAGTGTGTTCGTGGAAAGTAAAAGGAACGGAGCCATGTATATAAACGTACATCCACTCGATATAACAAATGCTCCAGCGAGGTCAATGACATATTGAAGCATAATGAATATACAAATAGCAGAAATCATAAAATTGGAGGCCATCTTACATATAAGAAATGCAAAGCAAGTTTTCTTTCTCTAGATGCTCAGAATTTAAAGCATTGCACCATCTATAAACAATCCTATATATGACAGAAACTCTTGCTGCATATGTCATAGTCGTTTCTTCGCATTCTTATCTATTCTTGCTTTCCTTAATTTTCCCTTCCTCTTTCTTTAATGCTAATGAAATCCTAAGAACAGAGAAAGAACTAAATAACATTTCGTTACCATCCAAATAGCACTATAGATGGATCCTTCGGTGCCGAATGGCGATAAAATCCAGTTATGGCAATACCAAATGATTACACCTTTCACTGGCAGATACCATTTGTTTGTCCTGCCAATTATCTTAGAATGCAATTAAACAGCCATCACAAACTGTATCATAAGGTACCACACCTCTGTGGAGCAAAAATGTGTCCTATGACACATCAAAAGAGACACCAAAAATAAGCTGATATATTCACTAGTTTCTAGATCTAGTTAATAAGAAGAGCTATCTAATTGATGAGATTTAATAGATGAGATTTAATAAACACTTCCAGATAGACAAGGTCACAAAACCAAAATATTTTAAGGGGCTCATTTCTTCAAGAACAGTACATTCCAAAAGCCATTATATAGCAAGTTAGTTTTCTAACGAATATACATATATTTGCATCAAAAGGCACTTGATGTTTCTTACTTGATGAAAATAATTTGCCATGGTAAGTTAAACACAAATCCTGGAGACTTCAAGTAACTTCAAGTACCATCTTTATGATTCTTAATATAAATCACAAAAATTAGAATTATATCAGTCAGGCTAACACTTGCAAATCTACAAGGATAGACATAAATCATTACAGCAAATTACCTGAATGAAATAACCAGTATCTGGTGTCCCGTCCAAGTTCAAAGTAGATGCTAAAACCATCATAAATTTCTCTTTCACATGCATAGGATATATCTCAGTGTTCACATCCAACAGCATGTACATATCAAACTGCTCACTTCGTGCTTCAATACGATTAACTACAAAATGCACAAGATATTCTTAGATCACATCATTTGCAGAAAACATGTGTTACCGCAGCTTAATAATTCGTGGTGGCAATAATAAACCAAATTTAGTCTATCATATGCCAAAATTCACAGTTTGTCAAGAAACTGCACTAACTCTATTTTATTACTCAGATCGCATGTGCAATGAGCAATACACTTATCGGTACTCTAGTGTTCAATGCTCATTGCTCCCAATAGTAATTTGGTCTGTATACAGTCTGATGAACCACCACGCAACCACATGCCCTTTCCTATGCCCATTATCACTCATGAGAAAGACACTAGAAGGTGCAAGTATAAAACGAAAAATTGGATCATTTATAGTGGAGACTATCGAAAAGGTCATATAAGACCATAAGACCATATCTTTGTCCCAAAGGTAGCTTTTATTGTAGGACGGATGATGTTATTTACCCAGGAAAAAATTACCAAGAAAAAAGAAAGACTGTGAAGCCCAGCAAACATGGATAGATTAATAGCCTTTTTGGCCAAGCTTCTAAATTCAGCTTATTTTGAGAAGTATTTTTTCTCAAAAGTGCTTTTCTCAAAGTACTTGGTGAGGAGCAGTTTGTGTTTGGCTAATTAATTCGAAAAGCACTTCTGAGTAGCAATTAGTGTTTGGCCAAGCGTTTAAAAAGTGCTTCTAAGAGTATTTTTCTCAAAAGTACTTTTGGAGATAAGCTACTTTTTGTTGCTTCTCCAAAACAGCATCTGCTTCTACTCAAAAGCACTTTTTTTCTTCTAAAGCTTGTCCAAACACTTCAACTTTGAAAAAAAAACACTATTTTTTTGAAAAAAAAGTGCTTTTGGCCTTGAAGAAGCTTGGCCAAATAGGCTATAAGAAAGCCATTACAGACGCACAAAACTTATCAAAATTCATCATAGGCATTTCAGATAAACTACATGAATACTTTTTCCCCTTCTCTTTTCTTTTTTTGATATGTCCACGTGACAAGGATAATTTTAAAAACACCACCTTTGTTTCCTTTAACCTTATTCTTTCTCCTAATTGCCATTAGAATCCTGGGGTGAGCCAAATTACATAGTGAAAGGAGACTTATTTCAAAGTGTTCATATAGCTCGCACTATAGACACAATGATACAGCAACAACACCTGCCTTTTCCTTATAGGTAAGAAATGGGGCAATAAGCCTGCTTCACAAGTTCCCCTGTTTCTCGATCGAAAGCTAAGGGTGCCAAACCATCTAAGCAAAATCTCATTTGTCTAAGAAGAGAGCGAAGACAAGCTCAAGTTATCCGGGATAAGAGGTCATATCCTAATCATCCCTGGTCTACTGTGAACAAATTATGTTAGTTAATTTCCTTGAACTTATTCTCAAGTGGTGTAACATGACCATATTATCACTTCCCCTTGAGATAAAAATAGATATGGTAAGAACAAGTATATTATCATGGAATGCAAAGTTAGGACATCATCTGGGAAGATGCATCAATCATTCACATCTTTTAAATGACAGTGGTGTCAAGGCTAGCTTGCGCATACCTCAGACTATTTCACGAGTACTTGCTACCTCCCACCAACACAAGTGCCGAATAACTCTGTCCACCAAGGCTTAGTCAGATGAGAAGAAATCACCTAATATTTTTTGTCAACTTGATACCTCATGCTTCTTTACTTATTTCATTGACCGCTAGGTCACACTCTTAGGGTGTCATTCACATCTACAGTCAGTGTTTCTTCATATGTGTAAAGTTCATTCAATTAACAATTGAAAAGAAAAAATTGACTAGAACAACTAATACAGAGCATAAGAAAATTGATGAATTACAGCGGGGAAGAATGATAAATTGGCATACCTCTATCGAACTTTTTACCATCCGGATCTTTTTGAGTGACTGTAAATATATCTTCGAATAGTGTTTCAACCATCTTGAAGAACCTGCAAAACGTCGTCACAAAGCTTTTTTTAATAACTGAGGTCGATGGCGCACGCTTCAAAACACAGCGGAGGATTCTCCCACCCCTTTACCCTTCTCCAACAAAGCTGAAATATATAATCTAACCCCTTTGGATTAGCTTAATAAAAGTAGCTTTTGAGCCCTTGGATTTAAAAGCACTTTTAAATGCTGAATATAAAGAAAAAGCAGTGCTGAGACTTAAAATAAGCAAATAATATGTTTGGTGAAAAAGTGCTGATAAAATGATTAAAATATCCTTAAAACTATTAATACTAAAATAAATTGTACTTATCATATTTTAATTCTAAATTGATTTAAGTACTTTCGATTTATTTTAAGTTATAAATTTATTAGATAAAATTGTTTCAATTTATGAGAGATTTTTTTCCCTTAGACCAGATCTTCACATTAAATTCTTTCTGTATACTTGAAAACTTCCTATTTCAACTTCTATCTTTTGCACTTTCAGCAGATTCTCTCATTGCCTGAGGTTGCACAAGTATCACTAGTATTATCTTTTAGTATGTTATAAAAATTACTAGGCTAATTTCGGAAAATATGTGCAGACAGATGAAAGAGGAAGTCACGTCACAAAATACTAAGTTTGATCAACGAAGATATTTATTGCAATTATAAAGAGAAGAAAGGTTACCTGCTATGGCGGAGAATAAGCAGGAACGAGAGATTGAAGAAGGGAAAGAAATGACGTGGGGTTAGGGCATATGAGGGAAGGGTACTTTAGAATTTATAAAAATATGTAAGGGATAATAAGGTACATGACTTGGATATACTTGTAGAGCTTTAAGCTAATAAGAGCCGTTTTCGACTTTTTACGCGTTTGGTAAAATAACTTTTTATTTATATATATTATTATAAAAGTATGAATAAAATATTAAATTATAAAAATAATTTTTTAATATTAAGCATAATAACTCACAATAAAAGGACATAATCAGAATTAGTTTTAATTTTAGGACATAATACTACACGTTAAGAATCCTACATGATTACCTTTAGGAATCCTAGTAGTATAATTATTTTCGAGCATAGCTATTAGCCTTGTAATCTTATTACTTTTAGAATATACTTCTTAAAAAATTTCTATTACTAATTTAATTTGAAAACGTGTGATATTGTCCAAATCCATTTAGAAACCGAATAGCCTATATTATTATAAAAGCACGAATATAATATTGATAGACTAAAATACCCCTAAAATATTAAACAGAAGAACTCATAGGGAAATGACATAGCTGTAATAACTTATTTTTTTGGACTACAATAACTACTATGTTAATTTTTTTAATATTTAAGATTTTAAAATTAATACAATCTTGTCTATTGAATTCTTATTAAAAATATGTAGGACGGTTTAATAAAATCAATTTCATAAGAATATTCCACATTGGTAATACATTACCACTTTATAATAGTCAATACCAAAAAAAAAAAGTAATGCTAAACGGACTGCATAAAGCATTGAAATTAAGAAAAAAATTTCTCACAATAATTTATTATATTATATTTGAACTGCTTTACTACTCAAATAATTTTTTTTATTATTAATTTTTCATGTAATTGATGGGAGGCTATAATCTCGTGTTTAGTCACTTATTGCATTCTAATTCACTGTATTTTATTCGTGTTTGAGCTTTAATTGGTAGTATTTTGCACTTATTGTGTGTTTTATGCCTTGTATGAGTGATTCCAAGCTATGTAGATGTTGTGGAGCTAATCCGAACTATTTGGAGCTTTAAAGTCTGAGTAAAAGCCTAAGGGATTAAACAGGGATGTGTTGGAGGGTCGAGGACCAAGTCTGGATGTCCAAAAAAAATTACTCTGAGAAAATTGCACTACCGCACCGTACCATGCATAGGGGTACGCGGGGCGCTGGTGCAAAATTCCTGCAAAGTGAAAAAATCAGCTCTCTAGATTTCTCCACTAATGCCCCGCATGGCGCGTCACCCCATGCAGCGCGCCTGTGCAATTTTCACAGAGGTTTTTTTTTCCTATTTTGGCTAGGAAAAGGTGATTTCGTCTGGGCCCGACCCTACTTGGCATAAATACATGAAAAAACGTTATTTTCTGGACTTTTGACACATATTCAACCCAAGGAGGCTAAGGAGGAGTTGGAAGAACACGAGCACAAGGACTTCATCATTCCTTCATCACTCAAGACCCGAGTTTGATTAAATTTATGTTTTCCTCTACTTAAACTTTATTTTTGATGAATTTCTCCATATTTATGGAGTAGTTCCCTTTTAGGGTTTGATGGATTTGGTATTTTGATGATTGTCTGTGGATTATAACTCTAGTTTTATGTATTGAAGTATTTTTGGATGATTTAATTGTTACATCTATATTCACATGTTCATGTAATCGAGAGAAGCATAACTTGTGATATCTTTGCATTATATTGGTGGTTAAGTTCATTAATTCTTCTTAGTAATCGAAAAAGCTAGTTGAATCATTAAATAAACCTAGTTAGGAGAATAATCGAAAGAGTTTTTCCTAAAGACCGATCCACTACGCATTCTTGTATATCTTCACATGCTTAAATTGGTTCATCTCGTAAGGTTAAGACTTAATCGAGAGAGAAGTTTTTGCTGAACGTTTGAACTAATAATTGAGTGAATTAGGGAGACTCACTTGAACATCATATGTGAATTATTTAGAGCTAGATCTCAATCAATTATCTTGCACCTATCCTATCAACCCCTATTTTCTCCCACTGATAACTTCCTTGTCTTTTCTTTGTTTCGATTGTCATTAGTCAATAGCTTTAGACCCTTAGTTAATTTTAGTTAGAAATCATATAAATCTCAAGTATTGATCATCTTGGATAACAATCAAGCTAGAAACTACAAGAATACAGTTTAAATCCAATCCATGTGGATACGATATTATACTATACTATATTTGATTAGTGAGTAGAATTTAAGTGTGTGTTTTGCGTTCGTCAAATTTTGGCACCGTTGCAAGGGATTGACAATCGATAGTCTCTGAAATAGTTTGTAGTGCTAATTCAGGAATTTTTCTTTTTGTTTTATATAATTTTTTCCCTTTTACGTTCTGTGTTCTTTGACTGTGCGTAGGTTACAGGTTAGATTGGTGCATGACTCGAGCTTCTGCAAAAGAAGTGCTACCATACGATCCCGAGATAGAAAAATAACTGCAATTGCTAAGGAAGGAAAGAATCTCACCAAGACATTATAAAAGGTTGGGAAATCCTCAACCAAGGAAATATGGCTAGAATTGGTGACGATAATGTAGATTTGGCTGCAAGAGAGGCAGCCCAAAAACGAGAAAAAGCTGCACGGATGCTGAGGAAGAAGCTATTAGAGATGCACAGATTATCTATGAAGACGAATGGGGTTGGAGAATTGCTCATAATCAACCCTTGGCTACAGACCAGTTCGGAAATATAGCTCCCATGCCTGGAATATCACTGGGCGATTATGCTAGACCGGTCTACAATCAAGGCTTATCAAGTGTTAGACCGCCTCTAATTGCAGCTAACAATTTTGAATTGAAGCAAGGGTTGCTTCAAACCCTTCAGAATTGCTGTGTCTTCAGAGGAAAGATGAACGAAGATCCAAATACGCATTTAATGGACTTCGAGGAGATTATGAACACCTTTCAATATAATGGTATGTCACAAGATGCAATGTATTTAAGGGCATTCCCCTTTTCTCTTAAAGATGACACAAAGCAGTGGCTTCGAAGTTTGCCCACGGGATCAATTAGAACTTGGGAGGAGATGACCAGAAAATTCCTTGATAAATATTTCTCCTCAGCTAAGACAGGCAAGTTTAGAATAGAAATCCATAACTTCTACCAGAAAGATACTGAAACTATTTTGAAGCATGGGAGAGGTTTAAGGAGATTGTTAGAAAGTGTCAACATAGTGGAATTGAACTCTAGATGCAACTCCAGGACTTTTGGGATGGATTGACACTGGTCTCGTGTAGAACATTGAGCAATGCGGTCGAAGGCTCTTTGATAATGAAGACTCCAGAGGAGATAGTTATAATTCTTGATGAGTTATCTGAGATGCAAATCAGTGGCCCACTGAGAGTGCGGAAAGAAGAAGATCGACCGGTGTTCACCAGGTTGATGCTAATACATCTGTGTAGGTACAACTTGATGCTATGGCTAAAGAAATACGGAAGCTAACCTTAGCCTCGAGACAAAATGAGTCTCACACAGCTTGTGATATATGTGGAAGAAGCCACCCTACTCATGAGTGTCAAGCCTCAACTGAGGAAGTGAATGTTGTGGGGAACTATAATTTTAATGCAATGGTTAGAAGCACCCTGGGTTTTCATGGAGTTCATCCGGGGGTGCTACAAATGCGTGGCAACAAAACAACCCCAAATTTCAGGGACAAGAAGCTCCTGGTTTTATGAATCAGCCGAGGCAGCAGTTTCAGCCTCAACAGCCCAATCAGCCTGGTTTAGAAGATCTTATGAAGGCCTTCATTGTGAAAACTGATGAAAGATTTGAAATACAAGGGGCGTCAATTGGAAATTTGGAGAAGCCAGTGGGACAGATTGCAATAATATTATCTGAGAGGGTTCCAGACACTCTTCCCACTGATACAAAAAAGAATCCCAAAGAAACAGTGAATGTTGTGACCTTGAGAGGTGGGAAAGTGTTGACAGATCCCACCACGATCCAGAAAGATGTGATACCTTCAAAAGAAAGGGGGAGCAGCTGGAAAGTGATGATGACAAGAAGAAGAAGAAAGGCTTGATGAAAACTAAGAAGAAGAAGAAGAAGAAGAAGAAGAAGGAAAAAATATCAAGATGGGAGGAACCTGAGGAGAGCCAGTATATGCCTATTTTACCCTTCACTCAAAAACAAAGTAGAGAAAAGCTGGACAAGTAGTTTGGGAGATTTCTGGATGTGCTGAAACAGGTTCATGTAAATTTTCCATTCACAAAAGTGCTCTCACAAATGCCTGCTTATGCCAAATTCTTGAAGGAGATCCTTACAAAGAAGAGGAAAATAGAGGAGACCTCGGTGGTGAAACTCATAGAGCGTTGCAACACGATATTGCAAAACAAACTCCCACAAAAGTGTGGAGATCCAGGGAGTTTTACTATACCTTGCTCATTAGGAACTATAAAGTTTGATAAGTCTTTATGTGATTCTGGTGCCTCAATCAACTTAATACCTCTATCTATTTACAGGAAACTGGAGAAGGAGATTGGAGAGATAAGGTCGGTGCCAATATCGTTGCAGCTGGTAGACCAAATGACTATAATACCCGAGGGGATAGTCGAAGATGTGTTAGTTTGGGTAGATAAGTTCATATTTCCTGTAGACTTTATAGTGGTGAATATGGAGGAAAACAAAGAGGTCCCCCTCATCCTAGGAAGACTATTCTTAGCGACAGGTAGAGCTACATTGGATATACATGAGAAAAAACGTATGCTTAGAGTGGGTGAGAAAACTGTGAAGATGGATGTAGAAAAAGGGGTGCAAAAAGAAAAATCAGCTGCAAGTGTTGAGTGGAAAGTGAAGGGTTTGAAAGAGAAGGCTGCACTGAGTGAGAAACATAAGTGTGGGGTGTACCCCAAAAGGCTGAGAAAAAGCTGTCTGTATGGATGTGCACATTAGTTCGGAGGCGAGGAATGGAGCTCGACTTCAACTCAAACCCCGTCTAGGTGTTCAGAGAAGTTTCCTTTACCTTATGCTTTATAATTGTGTGTCATGGGGACATCCCACAACTTAAAATGTGGAATGGGAAATATGTTGTAGGTATGTATGTATATTAGTTTTAGTTTTTGTTGTTTTAGTACTTAGAGACAGAAAAAAATTAAAAAAAAAACATAAAAGTTTTTAAAAAAATTTAAAATTTTTTATTTTTCCAGATGATGGATATCATCGATAGGTTTCTTGAGGGATTAAAGTTGGAAAGAAAAAGACAAAAAGATTTTCTTTTGTAGGTAGTGTAATAATTCCCCCTTGATTTTTCTTTGTGCCGCAGTTCTTTTTCAAGGGTTTTATTTGAACGGGGTGTAGTTAGTTTTTATTTTTTAGGAGTAGGAAACCTTGTGCTATGAATTGAATTGAAGGCAATATCTCTTAACTTTATTATACGTTGAGAATAGTGTGACGCTTAGGCTCAGTTTTTGACTCTTGTATAAGTACCTTCAATTGTTTGATCTTAACTTTGCTTAACTGCTATGACTAGAGTGAATTATGTGCCATGAGTGCGTGAGATTTTGTGTTATTCTGTGCATAAAATTTAATGTCTAGAACTTGCCCCGTGTGTTTGCAACGCGAAATAGTAGTTGTGTTCAGTCTTGGAAGTGATATAGGCATTTCTTTGTTGAGCCAGTTATTGCTTTTACCCACCTAATTGTTATGTATCGTAGTTAACCTCTTTGAGCATGTAATCTTGTTTCTTTGGCAACTACATTACAAGCCTTACCCATTTGTTCGAATTGACTATCTATTTGAACCTTGTACCTCTCGTGAGCACTTGAATTTGGTATGAACTTTGTAAGGTTGAAGTGTGGGGTGGTTGGTTTGGCTTTTGAGTGGAACTAATGAAATAAGGAGAAAGGTACACTATATTGAAAAAGTAAGAGCCACTTGAATTGAAAGAGAAAAGAAAAAAAGGGTTGTATTTTGTGCAAAATATTCTTTGATAGTGGTGACTCTTGATGTAATTGTGCTTAAAGAAGTAGGGAGTTAATGTATATTGATGTGAAAGTGGAGTTTTGGTTTGACATAAGTGTGGGTTTTTGAATAATGAAATGTATGTATTAAAGTGCTTAGGGAGGTGTAGTCACTCTTATATCTAAATGTATCTTACTCGTCCTGCAGCCTACATTACGACCAAGTAAAGTCCTACTTGATCCTTGACTGAATGGGCTCAATTCGTTGAGTAGTACACTACGTGCAAGCTTATGGTACGTCTTTTGTGGCACATGAATGTTGTTTCTAAGAGTGAGTGAACTCTTTCTATTTTGAGTTCTTAATTGTTCTTAAATTCTATTACGTATGGAGCTACTCTATATTGTTGTGTGAGGGCACTTAATTCATGAAGGAAAGGTAATGTCATTGACCTCTGTGTTAGAGTATGTGAACGGATTGTGAAAAGTGAGTAGTGCTTTTGAGTCAATCTTGAGGCAGGGATGTTATGTTAGAGTGCTTAATCTGTTTTAAATATTCTTGGTGTGATGAGTTATGAGAGTTGTTTAAAAAGATCGTGTCTATGTGAAATGTAGTTTGATTGCTCGAGGACGAGCAATGGGTTAAGAGTGGGGTGTTGATGGGAGGCTATAATCTCGTGTTTTAGTCATTTCTTGCACTCTAATTCACTGCACTTTATTCGTGTTTGTGCTTTAATTGGTAGTATTTTGCACTTATTGTGTGTTTTATGCGTTGTAGGAGTGATTCTGAGCTATGTAGATGTAGTGGAGCTAATTCGAGCTATTTGGAGCTTTGAAGTCTGAGTAAAAGCCCAAGAGATTAGACCGGGATCGTGTTGGGGGGTCGAGAACCAAGTTTGGATGTCAAAAAACGAGAAAACAAAATTAACCTGCAAAGTGAAAAAATCAGCTCTCTGGATTTTCCCACTAATGCTCCGCATGGCGAGTCGCCCCATGCGGCGCCTGTGCAATTTTTATAGAGTTATTTTCCTATTTCGACTAGGAAATGGTGATTTCGTCTGGGCCCGACCCTACTTGGTATGAATACATGAAAAAATATTATTTTCTGGACTTTTGACACATATTCGACCTAAGGAGGCTAAGGAGGAGTTGGAAGAACATGAGAACAATGATTTCATTATTCCTTCCTCACTCTAGACCCGAGTTCGGATTGAATTTATGTTTTCCTCTATTTTAACTTTATTTGTGATGAATTTCTCCATATCTATGGAGTAGTTCCCTTTTAGGGTTTGATGGATTTGGTGCTTTGATGAATGTTTGTGGATTATAACTCTAGTTTTATGTATTGAAGTGTTTTTGGTTGATTTAACTGTTGCATCTATATTCACCTGTTCATGTAATCGAGAGAAGCATAACTTGTGATGTCTTTGCATTATATAGGTGGTTGAGTTCATTAATTCTTCTTAGTAATCGAAAGAGGCTAGTTGAATCATTGATTAAACCTAATTAGGAGAATAATCGAAAGATCTTTTCCTAAAGATCGATCCACTATGCATTCTTGCATATCTTCACGTGCTTAAATTGATTCATTTCATGAGGTTAAGACTTAATCGAGTGAGGAGTTTTTGCTGAACGTTTGAACTAATGATTGAGTGAATTCGAGAGACTCACTAGAACATTAGAAGTGAATTATCTAGAGTTAGATCCCAACCAATTATCTTGCACCTATCCTATCAACCCCTATTTTCTCCTACTGATAACTTCCTTGCTTATCTTTGTTTCAATCGTCATTAGTCAATAGCTTTAGACTCTTAGTTAATTTTAGATAGAAATCATATAAATCTCAAGTGTTGATCATCTTGGATAGCAATCAAGCTAGAAACTACAAGAATACTGTTTAAATCCAAACCCTATGGATACAATATTATATTATACTATATTTGATTTGCGAGCATAATTTAAGTGTGTGTTTTGCGCTAGTCATTAATATAGAAAAATATACCAAGTTATTAAAGAACAACTAAGAAAATTTTATGAATATAAATGTGTGAGAAAAGAAAGAAAAATATTGGTAAGAGCCTATACCACTAATGATTTTGCAAACATATAGATCTAAAAGTGGAATGTCATCGATATTTTTACTCTTTGAAAATAAAATTTATGGTGAATAAAATTATAATCACGGTTAAATATTAAAACATGAGATGAACTAATATTAAGAATGTAAATCAACAGAAAATAAATTATATTTTATGTTATGGTTCTTCTAGAACACTTGGTTATCAATCCCAATGGCAATACTAGTGCATTTAATAAGGATAATATTTTAATCATTAGATTAAAATATAATTTGTGAAAATTACATGATAGAAATTAAAGAGCTATCTTAGCTAGCAGAAATGAATATGTTGATCAACTAAATAAAAGGTTGATTGCTAAGTTTTATGGTAAAAACAAAATATTTTTCAGTTTTGACTCAACAGAAGATGATACCAACAATAAATACCAAGAAGAATACTTAAATACTTTAATACCAATGGGCCTTCTACCGTACACTTTTGTTGTCAAGTCATTATTTCTTACGTATATTAGTGTCACCATATATATAATAGACTAAGTTAAAATTGATCTTCCATTGCATATAGGTTTATGTCCGTCATGCTACTGAAAACCTAGATCTGCTGAATAGCATATATAATAGTACACATATGGTATATAGAAGTTTTGACAATAATGTCATACATGCAGAACTTATGATACTGGTCAATATGCTTCTAAGTATGTGTTAATCCCCGAATTCAACTTTCGTCTTCCGAAACTAAAGAATATCCTTTTAAATTAGTGTGAAAATAATTTTCAGTATGTTTATGTTTTGTAGTTATAATAAATGAAGCACAAGGACAAAAATCCTAAATATTGAACTATATTTACCACAATAGTAACTAAGGCTGGCAACTGGTCCGCTTTCAACCGGACCGGACCGGTTAGGGACCGAGAACCGGCCCGGACCGGTTGGAACCGGACCAATTTA
>MCJB01050683.1:1210-33913 GCA_002018475.1 Nicotiana obtusifolia | reverse complement strand
GACCACTTCAAGTGTTGCAGAAGATCAATAACGACGCCTATGTTATAGACCTGTCAGGTAGTGCCTCTTTGAAAGATGAAGATGGTTTAATTTCGAGGACGAAATTCTCTCAAGAGGGGGAGAATGATGCAAATAAATTTGATCAAATGTTATCAATGCCATCTATGAACAAGACAAGAAAAGGCGTTGGTTAGTCTTGGAGAGCCAAGCGTCCATAAATCTTACTATGGACGAATCTTGTGTTGAAGATGTACATTTGTGTCTATGTTGTATTATTGTGTAGTTATTGAAGACATTAACTATTACTTGTTTTGGAGTCCTGCGTGACTATTTCTTAAACTTAGCCAAATTGTGGCCTTTTTGTTAATTAGTTATTTCCTAGTTGATTTAGGTTAACTAGTTATTCTTTTCCTAGTTGATTTAGGTAAAGGCTCATTCTATATAAGCCTAAACACTTCATTATTTTGATAACCTTTTGACATTATTATCAATCAAAAAACGGCAGCACATTGCTCCCAAAATCGTGTGAATTAACTTGTCCAATTTTGGTGTGATTCAAAATTGAACTTGTTCCTTTGTTTGATCGAACAGTTTGCAAGACCATCGTTGTCTTGAGGGTTGTTCGTATAGTATAGGTACTCGTGACTTCATCAAGAAGGTAAGTAGACTAGTTCCTACTTGTTGTCTTGATAGTTCATTGAGCGTCTTACTTCTATATTTTCTTGTTTTCGCTTTTTATATTGCATCAATAACTATTAAACCTGAACCATATATTTCTATATAAAGCCAACTATCCCAAAATGATATATAAAATTCCAAAATTGGAATACAAGTCATAAGCTCTACTAGGTTCACTAGAAAAACCCTAAGTACAACTATTTCAGAATAAAAATAAACCGTACAAAATAAACTTCAAAAGGTGAACCTTGAGGCCGGCGAACGCGATAACAGGTATTCTATAAATCTACACAGCAATGCCCGATCAACTAGCTAATGATCAACAAACTCCGAAGTACCTGGATCTGCACAAAAAAATATGTAGAAAGCGTAGCATGAGTGTTACACCTACTAGAGTTAATAACCTGTACAAATATGAATGTGAAACTAACAGGGAACAATATCAATATAAAGCTAAGCATAGGTAAAAATACTGTAGAGTAAGCTGAACACTGTTTAAGTCCGGTGGAACCAGGTAAAGGAAAACAAGTAACAACTCAATAAGAAGATCTACTTTCACACAAGATTTATTCAAGAATTTTTCTGAGGTACCACCCCTTATAATCACAAATCTTGGGTCCCAAATCACGAACCCTAATCACTTGGCATCTTGTGCGCACATCACCAATCACAACCGTACGGACAACTCATGTACCAATACCATTAATATCTCATATCTGCACGGACAAATCATATGCTAAGGGAGTAACAATATCTCATATCCGCATGGTCAACTCATATGCCAGCAATAACAATAATTCATAACCGCACGGACAATTCATGTGCCAATAGTACAACTCTCACACATAAGGCAAGTAAACGAGAGTATATATAAATGATCAATAAACATTAGGATTCATCTTCTTAAATCGATATAAGTGATTAGTTGCGTTATACTTGTGCACGTGTTCTATCACAACTCGAGTCAACAAGTAAGAGCAGAGACAACGAATGGCACATAGGAAACAAACACAACAAAACGTAAAATGCATAACTCACACAAGTTAGGCGCACTACTACACAAATGTCATCAATAAAAATACCCTCAGGCCATCACAAATCATCCCCGTTATAGCCGCCTTGTCTCGCCACGTGCGCAACAACAAAGTAAATACCTGCCTTCTCTCGCCATACGCACATAATAATATTCCCGCCTTGTCTCGCCACATGCGCAAACCCATATATATATAGCCCACCTTTTCATGCCGCATGTGCAAATATCAATAATAACAATAACAGGGATAATTCACGTGCGAACACCCCGACAATCCTCTCAATAATATCACGTGTGCCAAAACATAACAACACAATATAACAACTCGCACCACATGTGCTTGTATGCCACACCATTTCCTCAAAAAACTCCAATAACACAACCACACATAGCCCTCGACTCAACAACACTGAGTGCAACAACAGTAGCAATAACACGAGAGTACGGCAAGTAAATCAACACAAGAATTACAAAATACAAAGAAACGAAGAACTGGCTCACAATGAAAGACATGACAAGTAATAATGATTTCTACAAGAATAACTCAACAATGAGAAAGATAGCGTGTAAAAATAATTCCAAATAAGAATGACCTAACGATGAGAGAGATAACATGTAACAGTGATTACAAATAAGTACAACTCAACGATAATAGGGATAACATGTAACAATGATTCCAACTAAGTACAACTTAAAAATAAGAGAAATAACATGTAACATTGATTCCAAATAAGTACAACTCAACGATAATAGAGATAACATGAAACAATAACTTCAAATAAGGATAAGTCAACAATGGAAGAGATAACAATAACTTCAATTAAGGATATTTCAATAACTTCAATTAAGGATATTCAACTACGGAAGAAACACATGGCAATAAAAGAGGTAACAACTTCAATTAAGGCATATAAGAGTATATTTGGCAATAAAGGGTGAAAAATAAATCAATCAACTTCAAATAAGACATGTAAGGTTAAATTTAGCAGTGGATAATTTAACATGACAAGATAACTTTATTTTAATGTACATAAGAACCTAAGAGTCTAAACCAGTCAAATTTTCACATATAAGTCGTATACATAATCGTAACCTCGTGTACACGTCATTCACGTAGTTCAAATAGTACAAACAAACCAATCCCTACGAGGTAGTTTTCTCACACAATGTTAGGCAAGATACTTACCTCAAGAGTCCTTAATCAAAACTCTAAAATAGCTTTTCCTTTACAATTCACCTCTGCTCGGCTAAAATCTAACCAAAATCGACTCAATAACATCAAATAATGCAAGAGAAATCAATTTCAATTTAAAGCTACGATATTTACACAATTGCTCGAAAATCAACAAAAGTCAACCCCGGGCTTGCCCGGTCAAAACCCGGGTCTAATGGTAGATTCCGACTACTCATGACCCCACAAGTTCATATATGTGATTAGTTTTAAAATCAGAGTCCAAATCGACTCTCAAAACTCGAATTCTTATTTTTCAAAAACTTGACAAAGTTTCACAAATTTTCACACTGATTCACATGATTTTGATGTTAAAATCTAAGATATATTTATGGAATATGATTAAAAATAGATTAGAATCACTTACCCAAAGTTTGCAAATGAAAATCACCTCTCAAAATCGCCTCCTACCGAGTCTAGGGTTCCAAAATATGAAAATGAGACTATAAATCACGTCCCTCAGCTTTTGTCCAGTCGCAGGTATCGCAAATGCGACCTAAGGTTTACAAATGCGAACCCCGCAAATGCGAAGAAACAATAGCACAAGCAAACTCCTCACAACCCTGCTGTCATTGCAAATGCAACAACTGGTTCGCATATGCGAACACTGGACCACCGCAAAAGCGATCAAAATGATCGCAAATGCGATCACTGCTGAACCCAGACCACCTCCGCAAATTCAAACACAGACTATGCCATACATCGCAAATGCAGCCTCCCATCTCGCATTTGCGAGGCCTGCAGTACTTGTTCACACCAGCAACACTAAAATTCTCCCAAACACTTCGAAACGTGTCTGAAACTCACCCGAGCCCTCGGAGCTCCAAATCAAACATCAAACAAGTCTGAAAACATAACACGAACTGGCTCACGCGATCAAATCATCAAATAACTTCCGAAATCATGATTTGGACCACAAAACACATAAATTCTACATGAAACTCAAGAATTTTTAAAAATACAACCGCGCGTCCGATTCCTACCAAATCAACTCGGAATGATGCCAAACTTTGCGGATAAGTTCCAAATGACAAAATGGACATATTCCAAGTCCTGAATCAGAAATCCAAATATGATAGCTATGAAGTCAACCTATGGTCAAACTTATAAAAATTCTAAACCTTTAAATTGCCAACTTTTGGCAAAACAACAATAATCAACCTACAGACCTCTGAAATCGATTCCGGGCATACACCCAAGTCAAAATCACGAAATGAACCTATCGAAGACATCAAAACACCGCTACGGGGTTGTTTTCACAAAAGTCAAACCTCAGTCCATATTTTCAACTTAAGCTTCTAAAGTGAGAATCACTCATCCAATTTCATACCAAAACATCCGAAAATCAAATATGACCATGCACGCAAGTCATAATTCACAATATGAAGCTACTTAAGACCTCGAATCACTGAAAAGGAATCTTAAAGCTCAAAACGACTGGTCGGATAGTTATTATAACTATCTTTCTCAGCTTTATACCTGGTAATTAGTTTCCGTAATCTTTATAGTGAACGCTTATGATTTCTTTGTTATTTCATAGCATATATTAATGTAATATCTTTTGATGAATTATAATCCTACCTATTAGGACCAACACATTGCTTACATTTTAATGCCCAAAAAGAAATTATTAAAGCTCTAGTTTTGCCTTCATCACTTCAAGATGCAACAGAACCACCATTGACAGGGTTATCACCGGCAATTCCAGTCTACAACTTCCCTTTAACTTTGTTACCCAGTGAATTAACTTGAAATTCACTAGTATAGCTTAATAATCATCTTTCGTATTAAATTGGAACTAACTTGCAAGTCCTATTTTTCATTTTGTAGGTACTTTAGGAAGGAATGATTATGTCTTCAATTTTTGTTGTTGGTTTTACTGAACTTGCTTGGTAGTTTCTAACTGACTCGTGCCATTTCTTCAGCAGAAGAAAAGAGAGATTCACTTGAGTTGCATAGCATCTTAAGCCGGTTGATATGTTGTAGGAATTTGGCCTTTTTTTTTAACAAATATATGTTGTAAGAAAAAGTGGTCGCAAAATGGCTTTAACCAGACCAAGTGAAGCACCTAACCCTTTAAATGATCTCTTAGAATGCTTTATAGACAAACTTAATTCATTGCATGGTGATTTTGTTTGCCTGGAATATAATTGATCTGCCAGTGGTCATGGAACAATAATTTATGTTTCAAGGATCCTTATGTGCTTTTTTGTGCAACAATTTTCTTACTTTTGTGTGCCTTTAAATTAAGCAGGATTCAAATACTCATAGTAGACGAAGTTACCTTCATTTTCTTACTTGTTAAAATGTTTCAGCTGGAAGATGTTTAGATTGCAGCTCGGTTCTGAGTTTGTAACTTGTACACACGTGTTTTAATGGCCACCATGCTCGTGGAATAAGGATAATTCAAATTATAACTAGTTACTTTTTTCCATGTGGTGATACATCTTTTTTAAATCAGGAATTAGAGTTGGGCAAAGGATAAATTTACTGCAGGAGGACCATGTAGTGATACTTAGCATCTCGCGTATTTTTTCTAGACAATAGAATATAAAAGACTATGTACTAAAATTTCACTCTACTATTCTATTTCGTACAATTATATGTGTTAGCCAATACACTATAGTCTTGTAACTCAATGAATTTGTGGCTGAAACAATGCGATAATGAGTCAAATTCGTTTGGCTTGAGTTTCAGTTTTGCTGAATTAACTCCACGTATGTATATAAGCATCTATGTGTCATGTACATTATTATTAAATTCTAACAATATCGGGCATATGTTCGTGCGTAGCACGGGCACACACTATCTAGTCTTATTAAATTCCAGTATGAAATCTTGTTCCCATACCCAACAAATACATGTTTCATTCATTTTTAAATACGGATGCTCCAAAGAAAATGAGTCATTTCAACCTTCTGGCTTGCTGAAATCAAGTGTTCCTCTGCTATCAAGGAACTGAAGAAGAAGAAGATTTTTAACTCTTAATTTAACATTATCTAGTTCCGAACTGTATTTTCCTATGTGCCAACTATGCTCGTGATGTGAACTGGAGTACGACAGGGCCATTTAGGGTGGCAAGAGCAGTTGCTTTCTGGCAGTTATTGACAACGGACCAAGTAGAATCCAGAATTACTTCAACTTTCCGAGTCTCGTGTATGTTTTTGGACAAGTAATGGTTATAGCTGCCTGATCATGTTTCACCACAATTTGTGTACCTATTTTTTTTTTCCCACTTGTTACTCGTATAGCCGGCAGGCTAGAATTACTTGCGTTGTTTTCCTTGCAGGTGCAGGTGCAGCTTCTTTTATTCAATTTACTACTTACAAAGTTTATGAGTTAAATGTCTATGCTATAATCCTAAACTTTGACATGTAATGTTCGTCCCGAGTTCCTATTGTATTTTCAATGCATTAATGGTGACCATAGAGTTGCTGGATACCCCGTTCGCATACAACCACAAAATGCATCAAGTATAAAATAGGTAATTGATACTATTACCGACTTGCATAATTATAGCTAATATAAGGATCGTAAAACCAGAATTTAGCAAAACACCATTTCCTAAAGGCAACAGAATGATATTACAATTAATGATGAATAATTTAGAATCAAAATTTGGAACTTATAAGTATATGCAAAATACAGAAAAATAAATAAGAATGAAAAGGAAAAGTAGAATGACAAAATGAATTACGAGCTATAAGTTTATTACACCCCTCGCACTTTTGTAGGATTTCATAGTACAACATTGTGTCACCAGATCTACGTGGAGATCAGCCTCGTTTTTAGGCCCTCATCATCATCCTGCCGAGGCCTCTATCCTAATTTGATGCAATAAGCAAATGACACTCAACATTAACTACAAGCTGACACCAATAATCAACAAGAAGGCTTGGCGTAATGCTTTGTGGTTCCAACGAAGCTAGCACACTACTGTCTCTTGTCTTTGCCTCTTCCGCTTCTTTCTTTCAGCACCGGTACGCTTCCTCTTTCCTTTCTCACAGTGGCTATCATTGCCACCATCTCCATTCACTTGGTGCTTCAGGAGACAGTTTTCTGATACAAGCTGATGAGCCAATCTTGCCAAACGAGGTCCTGATACAGAATTGTGGGGTATGTACCTGTATAGGTTATGACAGAGCAGAGATCCTCAGAGTTTTTAAACAGCTATTTTGTAGCGCTGTCGAAAATAGACTACTCTGACTGACTGCATATATCACATGGTGAGAAATCCAAGCAACTGTCTCCAAGCTGAAATATTAGAGAAAATATATACAACAGGACATCTTACCTTCTAGAATATCTGTATTCAGCAACAGCTGTCTTCTCGTGCCATAATAAAGGTTGAGGCCGGACTACATCCTCGGAGATGACCTACAAGAGAGCACAGAACTTGTAAGTTAAACAAGAAAAATAAAAAAAGATAAGAGTATCATATGACATGTAGCATATGATATTACGACTAAGTGATTAGTTGATGTCTAGCTCGTCATTTCATCGACTGAGCCATGCAGTAACACTAAGATTGATAACTAGAAGTGCCATCTTAAGCGAATACTTCTAAGATGTAAAGAGATGTCTGCACCTTTGAGGTAAACAGCAGACTTGGACATCTGGCAAACGTTAAGACTAAAAATAAAAAAAAAAGAATTACGTTCAGTTTTCCACTTTGTGGAACTGCTTATTTTAGTCTCATTTTAACTATGTCTGCCTGAGGTCACCAAAAGTTGATGTGAAATGAACTCAATATACACAGTTAAATATCTCATCCAATTCACAAAATAGGGGTATCAAACTAAAGTGGTGGTGACTTAGTCCACGGACTCCAGGCAGTTCTGATATTTTCTTCCAATTTTCTATCCTCTCCTCAGTCCTAATTTAATTTTCTCAAGCATAATAAAACATGTAGCTGATATTCTTAGTTGTTAAATCTTGAATTCCAAACCTTCACACAATTTCACCAGCAAACTAGAAAAATCTATATTATAGACGTGAAATACAAAATAGTAACCTTTTCAAACCTATCTTTCTATTCATCATGATAACAACAGAGAGAAGCTAAAAAATATAGATGTTCCTTATACAAAATGTATTCCAATAATAGTGCCACAAAATAACGGTCATGCATATAAGAAAGCACAATTGATGATCGCCAAAAACCCCAAAGAAAACGCCTTCACATACCTTTCTAGGCATTATTACTCCTTTTGGTGGTCTAGGAATGTGAGGATGGAAAGAAGGGACTTTATAAAACACAGATCTGCAGAAGATAAAAACGTAATCATTCAAGAGAAGACCGTAGCCCTACTTTTTGCATATTTGAAGCAAACAAATTCAGAAAAACACGTACATGACTTTATTATCTGTTATCACATCCATGTCCTGAATGGGTGGATAGATCTCAACAGAACATACAGGCTTATCAGAAATGTATATGAATCCATTCATTCCATGACTGCCAAAAGAAATCAGTCAGCATCTAGTGGTAGAGCTTTTTTGATAAGCAGAGATTGGAATACTTTCTTTATTTACAAGGAAAAAGAATCAGCAATCAGCACATGTAATGCAACTATTATAGAACACCCAGGAAGACACCAAAAGTAGAAAATCAAAAGACATCCCCTTTTCTGACGAACTTAGATTAACTCTTATACATGTAAAGATGATAGACCAGTTATATTGTGTCCCGCTAGGATTCTGCAAGAAGAGCACCCTCCCAGACCATGTGCCACTATAACTGTATAACAAGATTGGTTTTAATAGGGGCAACATTTTTCAGGCAATGGCAGAAATGAACCAGCTTAGCTAGAGAGGAGACACTTCATTCCAATTAAGGTACTACCAGTAGTTGAAATCTTCTCATGCAAATAAGAGGAATCTAACTACCCAAAGAACAATTAGCCGAACACAGCTTCACTTGATACTACATAAGAAGCAAAAGCTTTTCCCATGTTCCTTAATCCAAGTTTACGGGGAAGAAAGAATGAATCTGTTACGTGATGTACGCAGTTAAATATAGTGAGTCAACCACAAAGCGTGCACATGATTCTACCAATCGATGCCCCAAGCAACAAATTTTATTCTGTGCCCACGGAGTGAAAATGAAGGCACTCCTCAGTCTCCAAACTATTCAAATGTCACAAACAGATAAAACAAGAGTAAGTCCACTTCCTAAATGGCACCCGCCATGATCACATCACCTGAACTCGGGATGGATTTTCCTTTTCACTTTAGCCTTTGGCAACTTTGGATTGTCCTTGTTCCTTGCACAAAAAGCAAGGATCTTCGCTGCTAGAGGATGTGACATGTAAACAAACAGCATATCAAGGCCAAGACTGTTTCTGTGCTTTTCGTCAACCTAAATCACAATAAACAGTACGAGAATTAAGTGTATATCAGACAAACATAGATGTAAAGTTCAGGGCTAGAAGTTATGATGGGAAACAATGTTGCCAAGGCTCAAACAATTCCAAGAATTACTGCTGCTTCATGGATACGTGTTTTGCATACACATGGCTGTATAATGGCATCTGCAACATTATTCTTCAGTTATAATATTAGTTACATTACCGTTAAAGTATCTTCAACATTTGCAATCTCAGATAGAAGACGGCTCTCTTCAATAAATGGCAGCTTACAAACAGCCTACAAACCATAAGAAACATTGATATCATCCTTAATGTTTTCCCAGTTAATTAACTCAAAAAGAAAAAGAAGGGCTTGTATTAGGAACAATAATTAGACAGGGAAAAAGAGGGATCCACAGCAGGTTCAGATACTAGAAGTAGAAAGTGATATGAGCAATAGATTGTAAGAATAAAGTAGATTATCTAAAATTACCTGCCAAGCATGCCTCTTCCCATTCATATCAAGCTCAAAATCTGCCGAAATATGTTTTTAATACATCTCAAGGAAGGGATATTCGTTAAGCAATGGAATCTTTTTTTTTTTTTCAAAATCCACCTTACCACTAGGATAGAAGTCCAAAATAGGGGACAATGGATCTGTCATCAACTTCCTGTAAGAAAAGGGAAGTGCTTGTGCACTGTCATGTACACCAGCTCTGTTATACAAAGAAATGAAGAACAAAACCATCTACGCAAATCAAAAAGAGCATAGGTTTTTAATACCTTGCAGCTGGAAGGACACCCATTAGCTGATCAAAAGGCTTGAAGGGCTTGCCAATTGTGAAGTGGATTTTCAATCGGTCAAGATAATGAAAATCAGATGCGAATGGAGCATAGTGATAAGGATAAAACCTGCAGTTTCATATCAAAACAGAACAACTGCGCCATTAATTTCCCAATTTGGCAAAAATAGCTAATTAATGGAAAATATGCAACACCAAATACCTAAACAAATCAACAGCCAAAAAGGATCAGATAACACGCATAGAAGGAGAAGGGGGAGGGAAGAATGACTATACTAACAATAACCAATGAACAATATGGTCAAGACCCGATCAAAATAAACTTCCTGAAAGAAAAAGCTAAAATAAAAAAGGCAGAAAGTAGGCAAAACCATCCTTATCCAGAACAGGGTAGAGCAAAACCATGTACTTCTGAAATCTTTCATGCTAGAGACAAATCTGCATAGTATTTTTTATAGTCTAACACAAGATATTCAAGAATGAATAGAGACTTTCCTTTAAGTATTTCTATAATTTTTTTTTTTTTTGTTTCTATGGTTAGAAAAGTAAGAAACATCCCCCCTACAGCAAATTAAAATTCACAAGTAATTCTACCATATCAAAACATGCTACCAAAAATCACTCAGAACTCCTGTGTGGCCAACTCAGGTTGTTTAGAAGTATATCGGCTCCACTTCAATTAAAAGAAACAACCAGCTGGTGCAAGAGGATTAGCTATTTGCAAGATTAGTTTGGTAAACATAATATAGCACTTTAGGTGATGAAACAGGCTCTGGAAAATTTGTGCAAACTTCTTGGCTAATTCTTATTGTCATAAAGTGAATAATTGTTTTACTTCTTATTGGTTTCATCAATGAAGAGATTCACTAAGATAACCAATGTCAAGAACACAAAGAATACTTCTTTAGATACAACCCATCATACACAAAGAAGGCTACACCAACCAGCACATTGCTGACACATTTACTCCAAATGTTTTAAATTTTTCAATAAAGAATCCAAATGTTTAAAATTCTGTACCGAATTCACCAAATTCAGGTAATAGTTGACCTTATTCTCTAGATACTTTCACAGAAATGATTGATGATACTATACAGAGGAACAATAATTAGCATACTGTTTGATGCCTAGATAGCTCCAAATATAGATATATCACATTTTGCAGATTCATGCATTCTTCTGTCAAAGATTGGCCAGCAGTCAAAATAAGATGCTCTAGAGTTATACCATATTGACCCACTGACAATCCGATTAAGGGTCACTTAGCTGAGTTTTCTACACAAAATTAAACACCAATTATCAATTGCTCAGGAAAGTTCACTAAAAATATAGCTTGACATGTTAATGACATAAAACCAAATAATGCTCATGCTAAGAAGCAGCAAGTCAGGAAAGAAGAGAGCAGGACAGACCATTGCCAGGAGCATACTCCTTGGTAGTAATAATGCATGACCCAACATATTCCTTCAACATATTTCAAGACCTACATACCAGGAAGAACACAATCTTAAAGAAAGATTAGATGAGAGAAATGGAGCTATCAGTTTATGATTGAGATTTTGAAATACGAGATTAAATGAGGAAGGAGTTTCTTCAAGAAGAAAAGAGGTATGTCATCTAAATGAAGGTAGTGGTTCAAGCAATGCTGCAACACCTTCAGGAAAACATTCAGTCTATAGGACACATATGACATTCTTATTTTTCAACTGGTAAAGTCTTATATATATTGATAAAAAATATGGTATTAAGTTGGTACCAGTGGATTACGATGATTATCCTGTAGGCGTATATGATATTAAATCTGCTTACCGCATCCCTTTGAATTTTGACGCAATCTTCTTCAGTTTGAACCTCAAATTTTTCCACATAGTATCTTTCTTTCCAGCCCTCTTCTCCTAATTTAACCTGATAAATAAGACCCAGCCACTCAGGATATTCTAGAAGCTTTTTTTCAAATGAACCTAAATGGAAATAAAAGGATGACTAAGAGACCTTATCAACCACAGAAAGGGTCTTGTCTTGCACATGGTTACTTTTGTCCTGATTCTGCTGAACAGCCAACTGTGTAAACGACAATCACCAAACATGGATTACGGATTTGATCAGATTCTCTATCCATCAAGAACTTCAAATAAGGTTAAGTGTTCAACACATCACACTCACATTTAATGTAGGGCGTTGCATGTGTATCCCCCAATGCTTCTGTGCCTGAATAAATAGAAATTTTGATTATAATAAAATATTTACTGTTTTAAAAAATCCAGAGTTAAAGATGATGCTTAAATTTCTGACAGAAAAGATAGACCACAGATATTGCATAAAGAGTTCAAATCAAACAAAAAGTAAACACATCACTGAGAGGTGACCACACAAATTGTAGCAAAAGTGCAAAACAAAGGTTAAGACTTGCCAACCCCAAAAGATAGGAGCCAAGAGAACCCCACATCTACTAAAACTGGGATGGCATGATATAATGACATCACAGACAAACCTGGATACGCTTCCTAAAGACAGCATTCTCATAAGAACCAATGGCTTGTATAAAGTGCCCCACCCTCTCCAAATTAACCTGCAGTAATGAATGGGCAAAACCCATAATCAAATACAACTACTAAGTGCTTCAAACACATCATGCGGATTAGACAACTTTAGAGCCAGAAAAGTTCTATCAGGCATTAAAACTAGTTAATGATTGGATACAAGATTTACAAACCTTCACACACACCTATAAATTTAACATCAATAAAGACCAGACCTTGCATATTTCAGACAAACTAGGGTCACGTCTGCTTCATACAATAAATCATCAGAATAGCCTTCCCAATTGTTATACTAACGAGCAAATGGTAAGACAGAAAGTACATATGGAAACGTGGCATAGGTCGGAAACAAAAATAGAGCAACACAGAGAAGCTGATAATTCTGTACCTGGCAAGAATTAGTAAGATAGCCACCCATATTGACAAATTCCTTCTTGTAGACATCAATCAGTAAGTCAATGGCTCCCTAGAGGTTCACAATTAAAAGAACATTCAGAAAAGAAGCAGATGGGACAAAGGAGATACATTCAATATGAACACCAACACATAACTCTTTGCCAGCAAAATTCTAGCTCCAAAAACCAAAGGGCAATTAGTACTGTAGGCTAAATGAGAAAAGCACTAATTAGCATCCAAAGAATACAAACCTCTGATATCTCCAAAGATGGCACATGGGGAAGAAAATCATTTCCAACAAATAAACACATGAAAACAAAATCATCTATCAGTCGCTCCAGGTCTAGTTTGACAGTTGGATCTGGAATTTGAAGTTCGTATCCCAAGTAATCTCTGAGTACCCATACTTTAAGAAACTGAAAAGATCCAGCAGCAGAAATTTAGAAAGATACAGTATAGTATAATATAGTATAGTATAGTATAGTATAATATAATATAATATAATATAATATAATATAATATAATATAATATAATATAATATAATATAATATAATATAATATAATGTAATGTAATATAATGTCCAGTATAGGTAAGACTGGACATCCTGTAAAGCAATCTTATGAAGTATTTGCGGGAAATGCATTTATTTGGTATGATACAAGGAAATAGATAATACCAGGTACTTAAATAATTTGATTAGGTTAACAGAAAAGGAAATATGGTAGTTCACATGATTTACATACAGCTATATCTTTATCAACATGGAAAGAAAGAGGGAGAAATTGACCGCATTATCATACATGGGGACTGTGACCGCAGGACAGTTTCTATGTATCACTATATTAAGTTATAGAAGCTCATAATATGGACACACATGGTTAAAGTTAGCTGTCTATTTTTCGTCTTTTACATTTTCAATTTAAATCAATCTGACATCGCTTTTTAACCATAACCTTTTCAAAATAATTAGTTCTTCTTAGATATATGCTGCGCCACTATAAATGCAATGGACAGTAAGACGTACATTTCATACTTAATATGGTTGCACTTGAACATCGAAAATTTGAACTTGTAACTTAAAACTGTCAGGTTTTTCCTATGTATCCTTCCTCTGCCAAGCTCGTGCCAACCAAATTTTTGTTCTCTCTCATAACCTAGTTGTCTCCTTGTCCAGGACGCATACTTGCTAGCTAATCCCCTTACTTGAGTTATTGAACTGATAGCTATTAACAGATAATACCGCCAGATAACAGGGAAACAATTGGAACCTAAAGGTAATAATAAGGATTATGCAATCCGTTCTCAATTCTCCTTACCGACAAAGTATGACACTGGACACATATAAATTTTATTTCATCTACTCCATATGAAAAAAGTAGCAGGAAAACCAGAATATGAGGGATTGAAAGAACCATGTTGGAGATGTCAACCTTCCTTTGCCAATTTTCCACCCACGATAACAGCGTCCTCCAATAAACTCTTTCTACTTAACAGTTTACAGGGTGTTCGTCAAACCAAACCCTCTTTCCTATATTTTTCTATCTCGTTTTCTCTGTCTTGGTTTTACTTATTAGATTTAAAGGTGAGTGAGAATCATAGATGATTAACTTTGACATCAATTGTAACAAAATTCAGTAACAGTTCATCTATTAAGACAAATAGAGAAATTGTCAATTTGTTCTATCAGATTAATTTCAGATGGCAAACCAATTTAAACCAAAGTAACTATTTTTATTCCCTCGAAATTGGTACATCATATACAGAGCGAGTACCTTCCAATTGTTTCTTGTTAATTCAGTAAGCCAGCTTTTGACGGCTTTCTCCAAATATTTTCCTAACTGATAATGATTAGGCCAGAGAGATAGAGAACAATTTAATGGCGGATAAGATGCCAGTACAAGATCATAACTTCAGAAATCCAGGATTTCATCTACTCTCATTGCCATTTCTATTCTTTCTTTCATCTGTGTTTGTTGGTTTTTCTTAATTTACAACCACAAGAAACTAGAACCAGTTTGGATTTTGAACATATAATCAGGAAGAGAAAGACGTTCTAGATAAATTTATGAAAGGAAACAGAAAGAAAATGTTTTTTCCAGAAACAAATGGAGCCTCAGCATTCAAACAGAAGTTACTTTGATTTTCTGATAAAAATTCCCTTCTTGGAACCAACATGGATTCAGTTATTTGGATTCACAAACATAGATTAATTTCCCACAGTTCTCGAAATAATAAGAATTTTTTGTAGCAGCATAATAGAAGTATAGAACTATATTGAGCAGTTCTTAAAGTTTCAGCTTTCAGAACAAGACAACCACATCAAATTCCTACAACTTACTGCAGGGGCGGAGCTTAATAACATAATGGTACAACATCGTCATACTAAATCAAATTTCTAACCTGAAACTTCTGTTCTGATATTAAGTTCTCTAAGTCCTTGCCGCATCCTTCCCCTTTTTTTGGGTGCCTACCTGCTTGTTGTCTATACATATCTTGCCTATTCCGTTGACCTCTATCCTTTGATTTATCTTTGCAGACATCCTGCAATCAAGGACAAAGTTCATTACATAGCCAGCATAACTTGTTTTCCCCCTTGTGGTGACATAGCCAGAAGAACGTGAGAAAAAAGACCTGAAACAACACAAATCCAAAAACACACTGACCTCTCTTAGAATTGAAAAGTGAACTTCGTGTGACGCCAATGCCAGCATTATCAAGTCTGCGTCCTGTGGAAACACCAGAAAATATTTAAAAAGAACCCACATGAAGATGTCATGAAAGAACACTTCAGCATAAAGCAAAAAGGGCAAGGTAGGCTGCTGTAGAGTACGGCAGAAAAGAAAAGTAGGGTGCCACAAATTACCAAACCATACAAGCAATGCTGTGTATTAGGATCAAATCCTGGAAGATTCCTTTGCAAGCGAATATAAGACATTATCTTATGCTCCCCTTCACCAGGCACACTAGCATCAGAGAGAATAACCTAAAAAGATCACGATGTAGAAGAAGCATAATATATGAGGGAAAAAGCATATCCTATAGAGCATGAGAGCAAGTGTCCGGCAGAAGTACGCTTACCTTGATTCCCTGCCAACTAGAGTCTACATTCACTTTCAAACGTACATAGTATTGAAGTGCAGATGACAGCAGTTCCATGAATTTTGTTCCAGGTGTAATAACATTTGAATCCAACTTTTTAGTACTTAAACCTTCCCGTTCTGTTTCATCATTCCCTCTTATTCTCCCTGTATCAGAGGCCTAAAAACAATAAAATTCAATCCGTTTTCATAAAAAAGGAAAAAAGGAAAGAAAGGGGGAAATCCCTAAACTGTCAAAACTTCCAGATTCCACTTCTGGAATGCACTTCTATGTTGTTCGCTTGCAACATATATGTCTATTCCTGCTTTTTGTATGTTGAACTCGTAAATTCCCAAATTAGATATTCAAAACTTTTAGGTTTCCCTTTTAAAACTTTTCTGATTGGGAACTGGACACCGTGGGAGCTAACGAGGGGGCTGGAAAATGTGATACAGCTGAATGACACACCAGATGCTATAATCTGGAAAGGAGGAAAAATGGTATTCCATGGTAAAATCCTGTAACAGTATCATGATGAAGCTTGGAGGAGGAGAACAACATATGGCCTTGGAAATCAATCTAGAAAACAAAAGCTTCCCCTTGAGATACATGTTTTGGTAAAATTATAATGAATGAAGCTTGTCTTACTCAAGATAAATCCCAAAAAGGAGGATTCAGACTAGGCAATAGATGCTATCAATGTCAAGCTGAAGCAGAATCCGCTACACACTTATTTTTGAATTGCCGCTTTGATTGGGACATTTGGGTCATGTTCCCGAATGTATCTGGAGGATTTGGTAGTTCCTGCAACCGTTAAAATATGCACTAAAAGGCTGGAGAGGACAGCGAATGGCGAAGCAAACCAAATACATATGGAACACTAACCCTTTATGTATATTTTGGTGCTCATTGAATGAAAGGGATAGAGATGTTGTGAAAACACTTGTACGCTTTTTCCTTTTGTGAAGTCTAGGGTTTTAAAACTGCTATGCTCTTGGTGTAATTAGAAGCAGAGACTCATGTATTTTCTTTCGCGGGACTTCCTGGATTCCCTTCATATTTTAGGGAACCCATGTCCTCTTTTGAGTACATATTCAGCTCTTTCTTGGTGCAAATCAATGAAACTTTACTTATCAATATAATCTGATCAAGAATAGTTTCCACATGGTTTACTGATAGATTTAAGGTGAAAAAACTCACTTCATCAGCAGCATCTTTAGCAGCTCTGAAACGTCTCGCACGCTGTTGATTCATTTTGGCACGTGGTGCAACACCATCTGCAGATATTATATCATCATTAGTCGAGGAATGAATAAATCAAATTAGCTATTGCTCAATATGGTTCCTATGACAATCCTACATCTTGCAATGTTTTAGTGAAGAATGGAAGTGTTACACCTGGGCAAAAGTTTGAGAAATATTTAGCAAGCTAGACCAGAAGAACTCACTTCTGCATCGATTACAAAGAAAATGACCGCATCTATGATCTAAATGATTTAAACAAGAAAACAATAGGTGTGACATCATACAGACCTTTGGAATATATAAGTAAATATATAGACGACATCTCTACTTCAAACCTCAAATCCATGTAAACACAATCTCTTATATACAGCATTTAACTTCTAAACGTATTTGCGCAAACAATGTTTTGATTTATGGCAAAGGCAACCATTACTAATATCTTTCACTTTTTGCCATAACATATATAAGTTCCTCTTTTCTTGAAGGAAATGTAGCACATACACAAGGAAAAATAGTTTGGTTAACAGGTTAAGTACTAATTTAATTATCAGAAAGGTAATGTACGAAAAAATTCAAGAGTTTCATCTTAAGCTTCTCTTTGCTGGGGCTTGCCATCCAATGGCCAATGGAAAAAAGAGAGGCACGAAGACAACTCAATTGTCCACGATTGTTATGCAGACACCCGTGCTCTCTACTTTACTGGGATAAAGCTAAACTCCCATCTATTTGATGCTTCTTGGTTTTCTATTGCTTTCTCAAGGTTCTACTTTTATTCAAATGTTTTTTTTTTTTTTGAGAATTTTTTACTCAACTGTTACATTAAACTTACAACAGGCAATAAGGATAAACCTTTCAACATTGCACTAACTAAATTTCAAGGTAAAAGTCTTTTCACTGATGTCAAAACAGCAGTGGCCGAGTGCTGGGCTAGTTACATACATCAAATAGCCAAAGCCAAAAACAGAAAATAGAAGAAGCAAAAGATTGGGTTAGGCCGACTAATATAGCCTCATCTATACATGAAGAGATTCAAAATCCTCTAGAATAGTTTCAACTTCCCCTATATTTTTACATGAAGCAGCAAACAAAGTAACCAGTTAAACTAGTCTCCTAGATGGGGTTGGAGAGTCCTTCAAAGCACCTTTGATTCCTTTCTTTCCAAATTGTCTACCAAATAAAGTTTAAGCATTTCTCTTGAGCATTTTGTCATAATTTTCTAAGCTCCAGCATCAAAGCACTTCAAGTGGTGATGTGGGTATCACCCACTACACTCTCATTATAGATAAAAACATCTGCCGTTGTTGGAATGTCACTTTGTAATGTAAGAATAAATGTTCTGAACTTTCATTGAATTCCACATAAAAAAACATCTACGTATTAAATAACTGAAAACCTCTCCCTTGCAGAGCATCCAGTGTTAGACATGCTCCTTCAATCACTAGCCATGTGAAGCAATTGACTTTGTAGGGTGCATTGGATCTCCAAATCTGTGACCATGGTCATTGGCTGCTTTGGAAAGCAGTTCAAAAGAAAGACCTTTTAGACACACTCATCACAGGCTTTGGACGAAAAGGAGTCCAATCCTTTATTGAAGACGAATATGCCTGGGACCAAGTTAAAATTATTTCTTTTTCTACTTTGGTGTTAAGCTTATCAATTTTTTTAATAAATGATTGGCTACAAAGTGTCACAAGCTTACTCCTATTTTAATTTTTAATTTTCTTGTAAAGTTTTTGTAAAAAAAGAATTAAATTCAATTTTCTCTCTTATTTAATTTAAGAGTACTAGATGAATAGCATGAACTAATAGCGAAAATTCCTTCGCTATGCGGTTTCCAGCTTAAGGAATTTTCATTGTTAGACCAACTTTGTTGGGTCTCCAGCAGCTTGAGAAATGCACATGCCCTTTCCTACTCCCAGTCATTCAAGTATCTTCTTATAAAATCAAGTTCCAAGTGTAGTGAAGATCGACATTGTGATATAGAAGCTTCCTTTTAAGTTGATAACTCAAACAAATCACGAAAAGTATCTTTGCAGGGAGAATATCCGAGCCAATTATCATGCCGGACAGAGCTTTTTCTTCCACTTCTAGTCACTATACTACCCAAAACAAAACTCTAGACTACCAAAACAATATCTGCTCCATTCTTTCAAAATCTACTTTTCCAGGTATATTAGTTACATAAAAGGCTTCCCACCACCCTTTAATTAGCTTTTAAGCCCTCGCATTGTAGCAACTTTTTTTCAAACTTGAAGTAGGAGTTAGTTCTTTCCCAATTTCCACACCGGAGCATGATTGGAGGATGATCTCAGGCAAGTCTTGGTAGCACATATTGTTGATACAGCTGACCTCTTCATCCAATTTAATTGAAAAGAGTATTCTATCAATCCTCGAGGTAGCATTACCATGTTCTCCCTGAAACCAAATGAATTTTCCTTCATCAGCTACAAATCCTGTAAACATGAATTAGAATTCAACCATTGTTTCTATAGTTCTATTGCCGCATTTTCTTTCCGACGCAAATCTAGTAACATTAAAATCCTCAACTACCACTCAAGGACCAGACAATCAGTTAGCAATAAGAGCATCATCATAATTTTCTATCTTTAATGAAAGGCAGCTCATGAGAAGAGACAAGTTTCCAAATAATCTTCCTTAAACTTCGGCTAGCACTTTAGCTAAAATCTTCAATAAACTACCGATGAGACCGATGAGTCTGAAATCACGTACCTCTTTTGCTCCCACGTTTTTGGTAATAAGAGTAATGCAGGTGGCATTCAGACTTCTAACGAAATGTTCTTGTTCAGAGCAAAGATTAAGTGGAGAAGGGCATAGATCCATTATCCACCAAGTTTCGAACCTTGTAGCACTAGATTTCTAGATTATTAGAGAAAGGATGATACCTCCTGGTTCAAGCTGTTGTTCACCATAGTTGGTTACTTCTCATGATTTGAATCAGGTCAAAATTCCAATTTCAAATTTTCTTGTCACCCTCGTGCTTGTCTCACCTCAATTTCTTTTGAGATATCATCTATATTCTATAAAGCCCTTTATCCTAATCCTTGCCCATTGGAGGTGAAACAGATAATTTGGTGTATAAAATTCCAATTTGGTTCAGACAAGCACGAGGGTGACTAGAAAATTTGAGATTGGAATTTTGACCTGATTCAAATCGTGAGAAGTAACCAAATTGGAATTTTATACACCAAATCATCTGTTTCACCTCAATTTCTTTTGAGATATTATCTAAATTCTATAAAGCCCATTATCCTAATCCTTGCCCATTGGAGATGGTTTTTCAGAAGAGTCTCCTCTTTAGTTTCAAGCCGCCCCACCCATTTGTCCTTAATGCCTTCAAAATTCCCCGTGACCATAGATGGCCTGGTAGACCTAACAATCGGATCCAAGACCATTTTGATCTAAAGTCAATTGCTAGGATCTACCGTGTTCTCTAGCCAACGGTTTAGCTTCACAACCTCTATATACGGTTGAAATGGGTTAGAAACTGAGAGTGTACTCTCTTTGCCAGCAAAGCCCTGAATTTTTGTTGTAACGTCTTGCCATCCTGCACCTTGGAACACTATTACTATGATGATAACTCTTCTCTTAATCCTCTGTGCTGCACAAAAATTACTGATATATCTCCTGAAGTCGTTAAATTTCTGCAAAATAGCATATTCATACACCTCATTTTTCTCGTTCCATCTTCTAAAGACATCGTGGAGATGCTTGAATCCAGGTTGAGCATCTGACATGTCCAATATAGGAACTTTCTGCGAACAGTCATGCATTGGACAATGAATTTCCTTCCCTCGATCCATTCATACCTTCTGTCCTTGTCGACTGTGTATTTAGTTATCTCAAAAGATTTGTTCTGGCTAAGAAGAAGGTTTTCCTTCCCATCGAAGCCTCTTGGGAGGACTTCTAGAGAGAGAAAAAGAGTGTTTTATAATTCAATTCGTGATGTTTTTAGGAAAAGAAGTATTTTCTTCCATCACTCCTTTATCTGTATTTAGATAAAAACTAAAGACTTGATATTTATCCGATGCTATACCAAAATTTAATTAAATCAATCACCATATACCAAACTGGATCATATGAAATAGGAAGGATGTAATAGTACATTTCATGAAATCCTAACTGAATCTTTTGAAAATCCTAAGTAAGTTACTAGATAATATTGCATGGTGTATCCAAAAGAAAGAAAGCCAATATTGGACTAACCTAGTCAACTTCTTTACATGATGATAATAGCGAAAACCACATACTGGAACTTACAACCTGGACAACTAGGTGAACATAGAATTTATTGATTGTGAAAAGTGATGATAGTTGACTAACCAATCGCCATGTATAAAAGCTTGCGAGGCCTGACAATTGAAAAGATTCTATCAATGTAGTTGAAAACCGCTTTAAAGACTTGATCATGTGTCTCCGGGGCAGGCTGCAGACACTCCAAAACAATTGCGAGGTCAATAGAAGTTAAAATTTGCAGCATTTATATGTATTGTATATGTAAAAAATTGTACCAGGCCTTGTGGATGAAAACAAGGGTGAATGATTCCGTTCATATCCAAATAAAGATTATCGAATTCAATGCCGTTGGGATTAGGGTCGCTAGTGTCAATTGGGACAGTGACCCCATTAATGACGGCTGGGGTTTCTTCGTTAACCTCAACAACAGACTGTGGATAACGCTCCAGTAACCATCGATAGAATGCAGGTATTCCCATTTCTGAAACTAGACTTGAGTAAAGGGAGAACTCGGGGTTTAAGCTAGGGTTTAAGGTTTTGAATGCAAATGGGTTTTGTCGCTGTTAAGATACAGAAAAGATTTTATATCAGTTTGAAACTCCTGCAACATTTTAGGGGTTGAGTGGAATTACTTTACTACATTGTAATTTCAGTCTCTTATACCTTCATTGTAGTATGGTTGATTCCTTTCACAAACAAAGTAAAAAATTAAGAGAATTTAATATCGATAACTCGAGGGAAAAAAAAATCCTAGGTTCAAGTACATATGGCCTAACGCCAAAGTTTAATGTGAGGCTTAATTTTAAAAAAATATTATAATATTATTATAAATAGAATTGTATTTAAGGGGAATGTCCATATTTTAGAGTGATTTTAGGGTTTATTACTTGGTGGCTAAGTTATTTTTTCCTATAAATAGTGGTGTTCTATTCTATTGTAATTTATCCCAATCAATAAGAATTCTCTCTATTTTTCTCTACAATACTCTTCTTCTTCTTTTATTGTTTCATAACAAGTTACCAACACAAGACTCCAACCAATTGAGTAGAGGTGTTGGGATACGTGCATGGTGCTCAACTTGTACATAATATTGAGCATAATGATTGTCAATTGTTCCATAATTCCTTGAGAAATATGTAACGATCCAAAATCCAACTAGCAGTGATGGCACCTAACCCAACGTGTTAGGTAAGCCAAATTACAAATATTCGATTCGAATAATATTTAACCGACTCTAATACACTTCCCAGGGACTAGTAGTACAAATCATGAGCTCTGAGATTAGAATTTACAAAACTGATGTGAAATAAAGATGCATCATCTGTCCGAAATATATATGAATAGATTAAAAATTCTAAAGCTACCATGAACAAGCGGCAGCAATGACTGAAACGCAGGTACAACTTCAGATCCAGCTCGCCGTACGCAGCAACCTCAGTATCAAAAATCTGCACGCAAGGTGCAGAAGTGTAGTATGAGTACAACCTACCCCATGTACTCAGTAAGTATTTTGTTTAACCTCGTCGAAGTAGTGACGAGGATTTTTAGTAAAATACTACTCACCGCTGTAACATGTGCAGTATACTAATAATAGAAACAATTATAGAACATAATAGCTAAGGGTACAGTAAAATAACTGTGCTAGGCAGTAAATAATTACTAGGTGAAAATTGCAGTAGTAAATTCATAATTTTCCTGTGTGAGAAATATATTCTAGATATCAAATCAATTGGCACGGTAACACCTTTATGCATTTACCTCATTCTCACTTAATGTATATTTATAAATCAAATAATTGCCACGGCAACACCCTTCGTGCACTTATCTCTTTCTCGCCGAGCATACATATAACAGTACTAATTAGGTAGGAGAAATGCCAATAACAATAATAATAGAATGAAAATACACATGTAGCAATAACGATCAAGACAGTACATGTGGACAACAATAACATACTAGGTGGAAGGCATAGAGATTATGACAACAATTAGGAAAGAAGAATATAAATTTCAATAGCTAGCATGGTAGAAGGCTTGAATGCAAATATAACAAAGAAGAAGAAAATCACACTATTTGCAAATTAAACAGATAGAAGGCATGGATAGTACAACAATGATTAGGATAGATGACACAGCCAGTACGACTACAAATCACATAGAAAACATAGGTGCACAATAACAGCTCAAGATAAAGGCATGAATGTATACACAACGAAAAGATATCACAATATAATGTATGTTTATCGTCCTCGCATGTACAGAAACATCGTTCATGCCATGAACATATATAATATAAAACATGATAATATAACTAAAATAGCACGGCATCACCCTTCGTTCTTTAAACTATTCCTCTCATAATAATAAATATGAAATGGCACGGCATCACCCTTCATGCTTTTACTCTCATCCTCATATGATAGTGTAAATGAAATGGCACGGTATTATCCTTCGTGCATAATAATATATATGAATGGCACGGCATCACCCTTCGTGCTTTATACTTTTCCTCACATGATAATATATAAGAAATGGCACGGCATCACCCTTCGTGCTTTACACTCTCCCTCACATGATAATGTATATGAAATGGCACAGCATCACCTGTCGTGCTTTACACTCTTCCTTACTAAGCACATGTATATCATTAACAAGCAACATAGGAAGCATAAATAACATCAAGGAGAGTGTCTAAACGAATGTTCCAAATTGAACATCAATCACGGCTTTCAAGCCAATAACCATTCAATAAACCTCAAGTACTTTATTATTCAAGTATTTCAACAAGTCTCAAAATGATTTTCAACTCAAATATAGAATTCAAAATCTCAAGAATAACGGTCGTAACGATGTATTTGTGATTAAGTATAATAACGACCGGATTTAGCACATCAATAATTTCATAAAAAGTCCGTCAATATTTTTAATCAAATTATAATAATCCAAATCATGGTTTCTAGCATTTAATTTCGTATCCATGGAAATCTAAAAGTCAAAGAAGACATGAAACAAGAATATCACATAATTCTACAAAGCACAATTAGTCGTATAATTTACTCTCGAGCATGTTTAACCCTGGCACATGCATATATGCTCGTCACCTCATATATGTGTCACCCCTGCATGTAGCAAACAATGGCAATTAGTAGGAAAATTTTCTCAACAAAGTTAGGCAAAACACTTACCTCAAACAAGTCGAATCCGCTGCCGAGCAAGCTAAATAATACTCCAGAAATTCCATTCTACGCGTATCAACTTCCGAACAACTTGAATCTAGTCACAATTAATTCTATTCAGGGAATACAAATTATAGGAATTAATTCCATATAAAAAAACTAATTTTCCCACAAAATCCAAAATTTACACTCAAAAATTGACCGTGGGGCCCACATCTCGGAACCCGAAAAAAGTTATATAAAATATGAACACCCACTCAACCACGAGCCCAACCATACCAAATTTATCAAATTCCGAAATCAACTAGACCTTCAAACCTTATTTTGAAATTCCAAGGCTCAAATCCTCTAATTATATCTCAAAAACATGTAATTTAGCCGGAAAAATCGATGATAATTCAATATTATTGACTAACAATGTTCATAAGTAACTTACCTCAAGATGCCCCGTGAATTCTCTCTGAAAAATCGCCTAAACCCGTGTTTGGAATGTCCAAAAATGAGATAATCTCAAACCCCTCTGTTTTTGTACTCTGTCCAGAGGTTTCGCTTTTGTGAAAGTTTTAACCGCATTCGCGGTGAAGCTTCCACTTCTATGACTTACTTTGCTTCTGCGGACAAGGAGTCCGCTTCTGCAATGAAGCGTCCGCTTCTGCGACGAGGCTGCCTCTTTCCCTTTTCCGCTTATACGATGCATGTGCCGCTTCTGCGGTCGCGCTTCTGCGAGGCATAGTCCGCTTCTGTGATGCCAAGCTCGCTTACGTGAGCTCGCACCTACGAGCCAATTTTCGCAGGTGCGATTCCATCAGTAGGCAACAACAAGTTTCAATTGTTCTAAGTCCAAATTTGATCCGCTAACCATCCGAAACTCACCCGAGGCCCCCGGGACCTCAATCAAATATACTAACAAGTCCTAAAACATCATACAAACTTAGTCGAGGCCTCAAATTACATCAAACAACGCTAAAACCACAAATCATGCCCCAATTCAAACTTAATGAAACTAAGAAATTCCAACTACTACATTAGATACCGAAATCTATCAAATCAAGTCCGATTGACCTCAAATTTTGCACACAAGTCATAAATGACATAGCGGACCTATTCAAATTTTCAGAATCGAATTCCGACCCCGATATCAAAAAGTCAACTCCCTGGTTAAACTTCCAAACTTAAGCTTTATATTTTTGCCATTTCAAGCCTAATTTAATTACGGCTTCCAAATAATTTTTCGGACCCACTCCTAAGTCCAAAATCACCATATGAAACTATTGGAATCATCAAAAATCTATTCCGGGTTTTTTTTACACATAAGTCAATATCCGGTCAACTATTTCAACTTAAGCTTTAAATCTTGGAACTAAGTGTTCCAATTCATTCTGAAACCTCTCTGATGAGTCACAAAATTATAATTGAACACAGGATAAGCAGTAAATGGGGAAATGGGGCTGTAATACTCAAAATGACCGGCCGGGTCGTTACAAAATAAATTCTAAATATAAGGTAAGTATTTTACCTTATTTTTCTCTTTTAAATTCTTGAAATTCTATAATTTGATTTTAAATACAAACAAAGACAATAAATTTTGTTTACAACTCTACTAGAGTTTGTAGAAATTATAACCACCTGAAGTGATGAAACTTCTATGTCTTGTCATGATCAAATTCATGTATGATTATGAGCACAAGAAGTGAAAACCCGTCCCATTGAATTTGCTTCATTCTCGTTCCGTTAAGAAAATACGATAGCAATATATAATAAATCTGAAAGAAGACAAAATTATTAACGTGAAGGTATCAATAGATGTGGATGTGGCAATAGAAGAAATTATAATTGTCATCATTGTGGTAATGAGAATAATAAGGATTCTTAAAATAATCCTTCATTCTGTGAAAAAAATATTTGTCATCAATTTAACATGAGATTTTGTAAAGCAAATATAGATGATTATTGTCCACTCATGATGTGAATATGATAACATGTGATTTATGAATATATATTCATTCTTGGAAGAATATGAACGTGCTAGTGGTAGTGAATATACCACACTCACCTTTAGAAGGAGGTTTGAGATGAAATAAGAAAATAATATCATTAATATGGCATGAATGGTCATTGATCACGTACCTATTGTACGCCAAAATATTTTGGCAATGAGATTATTAAAGGATAACAGTAATACAAGAAACAGATCTTGCATATAATTTTGATAATGACCATAATTGTATAAATTTCTCTTTAAAAGAGATATTTACCATATGGATGTTGATGAATATATGATAGTACCAAATTAATTGAGAGCTCTGAAACAGCCAATTATTACTATCTTGGAGGAATAAAATTGATTATCAATAACGTATTGTGTGATAGTAAGTCTAAAAGAAATTTATTTAGTTTCTAAAGTATTCGCGTAAGCGGTTGTTTATATTGAGACTATAAAGAAAGGAATGATTTAATATCTTTTATTACTACAACTTGTAGCGGGGTAATATGTATGTGAAAAGCTACTCGCTTTATTCTCCAATTTGTACTACACAACTAAAAGAATAATAAACTAAAAGTTTATTGATATAAAAATTCATATCATAATAAACTTGGAGTTTATTGATAATTGCACGAGCCATGGTGTAAACTTGAAGTTTATCAATATCGATAATTTATCTAGTTGGCATAATTGGTTTAGCCATGTTAATTTAAGTATGATGTGCAAAAATAAAAGAGAATTCACATGGGTAAATATTAAGGAATTAGAAAGTTCTTTATGAATTCTCTTATGTTGCTTGTTCTTATTAAGTAATATACCAACTAAAGTTGGGATTTAATTCCATGAATACTGGAAATACCAACGGTGAATATGAGCACATTCATTGCCATGTATATCACATAAGATGCATCTATGAGATGGTTACATGTGCGATTATTATTAACCCCCAACCTGCTGTTTGTGAAGTAACTTGCTCAATAATTTAATTTAGAGCATAATTTTTATATTTTCTGTTTAAGACAGTTCATCTTGATAAGTTGGTTTAGCAAAATAATTTATTGAGTGCCTCCACTTAATAGCTAAATTATTGCTTATGAGAATAAATTTATCTATATCAGTTTGATATACGTTATATATGAAAGTATATTACATTCTCCACTCGCAAATGGTTCATGGTCAGGAACCAAATAATTCCATCTTATTATTATTCATGTGCGGTGTATATTGTGATTAATATCATAACATACAAAGGAGGATTCCAAAGCTAAGAAAGCAAGTTAGTTTTTCTAACATGAGGGGGAGACATGATAAAAGTTGAAAATAAGTTACGTGGAATGAATTATCATTTGTACATCTAGATCCTCGAATAGGATGGTATGAACTTGAAGTTCATAAAAGGATAATTCACCTGCAATATATTGTAAAGCATGCCAGAAGTATTTGTTCACCCAAATAAAGTAACTATATTCTCATAAATGCTCCTATTAGAATAAGTCCTAGAAGGACAAAGTCTATGGTACGTTTAAAGCGTATAGATAAATCGGTTTCAAATAAAATTCTTGATAAAGAAGAGGAGTAAAAGGCCATAATAAGAGGCAAACGCTCTACAAGAGTACATGACATAACATTTTATAAACCCTCAGGAGAGGTTTAGGTACTTGAAATGAATGAAGAGATCTCTCTGTTATATCTTTATGAAAAAAATGTTGGAATCGATATAAAATATTCATCGATGACGTCTATGATAGCGCCAAGTATAGATGAGGATCTTAAGTCTGTCGAATATAGACACAAAAATGTTAGCCAAATGGAAGAGAAACAATTCAAGTAGAATTGGTTTCATATGAAAGACAAAGAGTTTTGGACCTGTAGTTCAAACACTTGAAAGTATAAAGTCAATGGTGTGTGCAATCAGCTTTATCTATCCATATACAATTCTTGGTTCTGAAGTACCATGTCCTAAGTGCAATTTGTGCACATATGAATCTTGCTATAACTATAAGCATGATAATGTGATAGCGAAAGTTTTTGCCTCTATGGAGATATTGAAAAAGCCATTCCACGACATTATATGAAGACATTACATATCTATCAAGAATGATGATTACAAGGTGCAACATATTCATTCAAGTTAATTTGGTGATTTGTTCATCAAATCTCTACCAACGATCTTTTAAAGATGGTGCACAAAATTGAAATGCGAAGGCTCAAAGATGTAAACTGACTGTATCATCAAGGAGAGTTTATACACATTGTAGTCTTTTTCTCTTACAAGGTTTTGTCCCATTGGGTTTTCCTTGCAAGGTTTTTAACGAGGCAACCGAAGGCGTGTTGTTAGATATGTGTACTCTTTTTCCTTCACTAGAAATCTTTTTTTCCATTGGGTTTTATTTTAGTTAAGGTTTTAACGAGGTACATTATCTATTGAATAGACATTCAAGGGGGAGTGTTATAAATAGAATTGTATTTAAGGTGAATGTCTATATTTTAGAGAGATTTTAGGGTTTATTACTTGGTGGCTAAGCCACTTTTTTCTATAAATAGAGCTGTTCTATTCTATTGTAATTTATCCCAATCAGTAAGAATTCTCTCTCTCTACTTTTCTCTGTAGTATACTCATCTTTTTCTTTTATTGTTTCATAACAAATATGTATTTTTATTTGAAGTCTATTCTGCTAGCTTTTTGAGATGCAAAATTGTTAATAATGTTTTATATAATTGATATCTTCTAATAATTCCTTTTCAATTGTAATATAGTCAATTATTAAGAAACGAGAGCAAAATAGAACAATAATAATAGAGACAAGATGTATAGGAGGAGAATGTAAAAGTTATCTTATTCAAGCGCGTTTCTTGTGTGTTCTTCCATGGACAAAGAATATCCTATTTATAGTATACAAGATACACCCAAAGTTCACTAAATACATCCTAGGAATTAATAGGTATATCTATCCAAGTAGTACATTGAATAGTATGTATGGATGGATTAAATAAACATCCATATATATTCACTTTATTTATAACACTCCCCTTGGATGTTCATTTTAAAGACAATATGCCTCGTTAAAATCTTACTACGAAAAATCCAGTGGGAAAAAGCCTAATGAAGAAAAAAGAGTACACACATCTTGCAATACGCATTGAGTGCTGCCTCATTAAAAACCTTACTAGGAAAAACCACTTGGAACAAAATCTTGGTTAAGGGAAAAAGAGTACAACGCGTATTATACTCCCCCTAACGAAAACTTTATTTGATATATCAGAGACGATATATTCTAATCTTATGTCTCAGCCTCTCAAATGTTGATGTTGGCAGTGCCTTAGTAAATAAATCTGCTAGATTATCACTTAAATGGATTTGTTGAACATCTATCTCACCATTTTTTTTGAAGATCATGTGTGAAAAAGAACTTTGGTGAAATGTAGTTTGTTCTGTCTTCTTTGATATATCATCCTTTTAGTTGAGCAATGCAAGCCGCATTATCTTCATACAATATCGTTGGAATCTTCGTCTTTATAGAAATACCACACAATTGTTGAATGTGTTGAGTCTCTGATCTTAACCATACACATTCTTGACTAGCCTCATGAATAGCTATTTATTTCTGCCTGATTGGAAGATGTAGCAGCTAAAGTTTAATCAACATGGAAGAAGTAGTCCTAGTTCATGAAAGACAGTTTGAAGAAAGACCCAATGCTCAAAATAGGGCGAGACTGCAGAAGGTGCAAGCCCAAATGATCAAACACCTCGCATTGAGGAACAATTCTGGAAACAAAAAGCAAGAATGGCATGGTTCAAGGATGGTGATAGAAACACCAAATTCTTTCACGCTTTAGTCAACGGCAAAAGAAAAAAGTTGCAAATCAATAGAATACAAAATAGAGCAGGCATCTGGATCGAGGAGGAAGAAGCAATAATAGAAGAAGCCATCCTATTTTACAAGGAGCAGTTTACAGAAAGCTCCCCTCCCACTGATTTCAGAATCTTAGATCACATTCAGCAAGTTGTGGACCAACAACAAAATGAGGAATTGATTAAAATACCAACAAGAGAAGAAATCAAGAAGGCAGTGTTCAATATGAAGGGAGATAGCACAGGAGGGCCAGATGGCTTTACAGGTCTTTTCTATCAAACATGCTGGGAAATCATAGGAGACGACATCCAAAACATGGTTGCTGCATTCTTCACTGGAAGAGAACTGCCCAAATGCATAACTCACACAAACTTGGTGCTAATACCAAAAAAGAAGGAGACAGAAACCTTCGCGGACCTGCGACCCATAAGCCTCAGCAACTTTGTCAACAAGATATTCTCCAGGATTTTACATGAAAGAGTGCTGAGCATACTCCCAACTCTCATCTTGCAGGAACAAGCAGGCTTTGTCAAAGGCAGAACCATCATTGAAAATGTATTATTAGCACAGGAAATCATCACAGACATAGGACAAAGAACAAAAGCAGGGCCAAATGTAGTGATCAAACTGGATATGGCCAAAGCCTTTGATCGACTGTCCTGGTTATTCATGACCAATGTCTTGAGGAAAATGGGATTTAATGAAGCCTTCATTGGTATGGTCTTTGATATCATGGGCAACAACTGGTATTCAATCCTTATCAATGGTCAATCACGTGGCTTCTTCAAGTCGACAAGGGGAATCAAACAAGGCGACCCATTATCCCCTACTCTCTTTATCATCGCAGCAGAAGCCCTCACAAAAGGCATGAATGCCCTTCACCATAATCCTTCTTTCAAAGGATTTGGAATGCCCAGAACAGCCTAAGAATCAATCACATGGCATATGCAGATGATATGATCATCTTCACATCCTCAAACACCACCTCTTTGATGCTGATAATGGAAGTGCTAAATACATATGAGGCAGCCTCAGGGCAGTTGATCAACAAAAGCAAATCGGCTGTCTTCCTACACCACACGGCCAACAATGCAATAATATCAAGAATGGAAAGAATCACAGGTATCGCAAAACAGGAGTTTCCATTCACCTACCTGGGATGTCCAATGTTTTACTCCAGAAAAAGGATTGCGTACTATCAAGGCATAGTTAGCTAGGTACAAGACAGACTCCAATCTTGGAAAGGTAAGTTGCTCTCAATCGGAGGCAGAGCTATCCTAATCAAACATGTTCTACAGAGTTTACCAGTCCACCTACTCTCAGCAGTAAATCCTCCAAAACAGGTGATCAACATTCTTCACAAGCTCTTCGCGCAATTCTTTTGGAGTAACAAAGTGGGGGAAAAAAGCAGACATTGGTCGTCATGGAATAATCTTTGCATCCTGTCGCGACCCAACCTAGGGGCCCGCGACCGGGCACCGAACCCTGCTTGCAGAGTACCGGCGAACCCTGTACATGACTACCCTTATTATTCATAAGGTGTACATACTTGCCTGAATGGCAATAACAACATTATACCTGTCAACTATAACAACATTAACCTGTCACAACCACATACCATACCATAAACATACATTCACCCACAACATCATCAACTGGGCTATAAATATACAAAACTATACAACAGAATACATGCGATGCCAACTAGGCAACATAATTACATATAGCCCAACTCTTGTCTATACACACTGACATCTTGTCTAATGAGCCTCTATGGAATTTATACAAAACACTTAGTCGGAACAGGACCCCGACATGCCCAAAAATATTTATACAAAAGCATACCCAAAGTATAGCAAGTCCGAAAGATGAACCTTGCTATTTCTGCTGGTCTGATAGCCTACTGTGGAGGAGGAGCTTCACCTGTCAATCTATTTGGACCTGCAGCACGATATGCAGCGTCCACAAACAAAGGACGTCAGTACGAAATATGTACTGAGTATGTAAGACAGGAATACAACTGAAAACAGTAACATAAGCAACATAATAGAAGCATACAGCTCATAACAATGGAATTTAC
>MCJB01050682.1:13271-31825 GCA_002018475.1 Nicotiana obtusifolia | reverse complement strand
ATCACCGATGGCCCTCTAAATTAATTAAAGTGTGATATCAGTGCAAATAAGTCTTGATTCTCCAAACTTTAGTCATTAGATCTTAGACATAATTAAATACATTGTCATTATGGGTACGGTTCCCGTGACATGATGATGATGTGAACCTCGGGGTGCCTTTTAGGTGACCCGATTTTAATAATTTTCAATAATAAATAATTTTAATTCGAGGCGTGCCATACCAAATGAAATTACAAACATATGGCCCTCATTAATTAAACGCTTAGAAAATCGAGGTGTGCTATTTAGCAAAATTCGTGGCCCTCGAAGAATTAAAAACGCGTAGTTTGCTTTAGGCGCGTTGTTGTGATAATTAAATTTCCTAAACTCGGGTGCGCATTTATGTGACCCAAATCCAAAATCCCGATGTTTAATTAAAAGGTGTTACAAATTACGGGTGCATTTATGTGACGTGATTCGTGACATATTTTGATTAACATTGCAATTCTCCAATAATTTAAAAAGCGGAAAAGCGGAATAAAGTGAAATGCACTATAGGATAATAACATGTATTTAAAATCAAATAATAAGCCGTTATAACAATAAGCGACCGTGCTAAAACCACGGAACCGGAGGGTGCCTAATACCTTCCCGCGGGTTAACAGAATTCCTTACTTAGAATTTCTGGTTCGCAGACTTCTTTATGAGAGTCAAACTTTTCCTCGATCTGGGATACCGGTGACTTGGAACACCAATTTAAATTTTCAAGTGGCGACTCTGAAAATAATTCAATAATCCCATTTCGATCAATGTCACTTCAATTGGAAAAACTCATTTTTATACATTTCCTCTCCCGGGAAGTGTACGAAAAGAGGTGTGACAATACGTAAAGACCCGTCAAGGAGTGGCATTAGCTCAAATCGCATTCTTCTTATAAAACTCAATGTTGGAATGCAACTTATGAAGCTCAATTAGAATTCGCAGCTTTTAAGTCTCAGTGGTCGAATGCATTTTGCTCTTTCCAGACTCTGACCATGTTGCAGAGTTCATACTCTTAAGTGCAGTTAAAAATTGCAATTAATTAAAATGCACTCAAGGCTTGCGATTTACCTTTTAGATTCCTGACATGCGGAGAATATTTGTACTATAGACTATTTGTACTAAAACACACCCATAAATTGCGACTATGTGAACTTGAGGATCAATGCACTGGAAATGTTTGTTGCTACAGAGGCTTTTTCATTTCATGACAGGGCAGAAAATATTCCTTTTACTGGTCAATTCTCAATGGGTTTCACTCAATTGCTAACAGAACAAACATTTGATGATTGGCTGCGGGCGACTAATGAATTTTCAATTGCCAATATGAACTCGCTAATACTGGTGCTAAACCCAATGACAATTGACAACCACAATATTCCATTCTTGACAAAAGCTGTGCTAGACAAAGATTACTACTATATGGCGACATGTGAATAGGAGAAATGCGGGAATATATGAGTCGATGGGACCGAATTCAGAACTGGAGAGCGGCCAATTTTTTGATAGCAAAGACCAAATGAAACGGGCCAAAAAAAAAAATGTGAAGTGTTTACAGAAACAAAGAGCTCACTGTTATTAGTGTCATCTACTGGAAAATGCTAATTCGAGTGAGCAAATTTAATTTATCGGAACAAAGTACAAACTCAAAACCACAAAATAATGCAAATTCAAAACAACTATTAACACCACAAGATCATAATCAACAGAAGGGAGCTCGGATTTTGCAACGAGAAAAAAATGGAAACTTTTAAAACTCAAATTGTGCAGAATCTATATTTTTTTTTTTAAAAAAAAAAAAGGGAAATCTTGTTACATATCATGCTCATAACTTAAAAACGATACATAGTATCAATGGATTGTTTAAGGAATTACCTGAAAATCAAAAGGTTTTGATTAGAGCTTTTCTCCTGCGAAGCAGGGAAGGAATTGGAGGTTGAATGTAGGTTATGTTTGAGCCCAGACCACGGCGGGATATATGAGCATTTAATACATGCGATATACAGTAAAATGGGTTAAAAAAGACATTTCAACTGTTGTGTAATTATTTGGGACACTTTTTTTTATTAATAAAAAAGCTCGCTAACTAAGAATGATTAGGGGTGATCGGGTCAAATTAAAAATAAAAAAAGTTTGGAGTAAAATTTAAAATTCTAAAAAATAAAAAAAATAAAAAAACCATCTTCTAATCTAACTTTTCTCTTCCTTCCCTTTTCAAAACCAGACACGATTCTCCCCAAACTTTTTTAAATTTTTCTCTCAAATTCAATCTCCAAAATCAAGAGTATTATACGGCTCCAAAAATAGGCTCCATTCAGTTCAAATTTGCTTAAAGTCGAGATTCCATCATCAAGCTAAGTTTTTTTTTCTTTCTTTTTTCTACCATATTGATAAACCCTAAACTTGTTATTTCAACCCTAAAATAATTTTTGGGTGTTTTTGTATCTTCTTGTTGGTGTGTATTTTTTGTGCCTAAATTCTAGAGTTGTTGTGTAGTTGATATTTTTGACCAAAAATTTGATATTTTTATGTTGTTTAATTGTAGTCGTTGATGTGGTTATTCCACATGCCCATAAAATTAATTGTTGTGATGTTGAAACGGTTATATTGCTCTATTTTGGATTTGTGGAACACTTTTTTGCCTAGATGTTTCAAACATGTCAGTTGAGTGTTTTGAAATATCTTAAGATATTGTTAAATATTCGTATTGTTATTGTTGTTGTTGTATGTTGTGAAGTTATTGCAATGTTTATCTGGGTTTGGTTCATGATATTTTGAGCTGATTGTTTGAAACATCTCGTTAAGATGTTTGAAATATCTATAAGGATGTTTAACAATTCCTAAGATGTTTCATCAAAAGATACTTGATTATCAAATGAGATGGCTGATTATTTTAGCGATTAAGAAATCATTGATAGAGACATATAGATAAAGAGTTTGGAGAATTATAATATAAACATTGCTAATTTGCTTTCAAACTCCATCTTACTAGCTAGAAACTTATATTACCATATCTTGCTTAGCATTTGTACATGGCAGAAAATTAATTTTGCCACTTAAGCTCAATCTTGTAGACCAACTTTCACAATTCAGCACCTTTAGATATGTTTGAAATATCTCGGTAAGATGTTTCAAATATCTTGTTGAGATGTTTGAAACATTTTACATGAGGCTTCAAACATATCACTAAGATGTTTTACCAAAAAATACTTGAATACTTATTGTTTTATGTTTTTATGTGTTAGGAACAAATTATTTATTTATTTTATTGATGGTCGCTACTTGTTTGTGTGTGCAGAAAAATAGCAAAAGGACGTGTGTCAAAGACAGGTGGAAGAGGAAGAGATAAATCTCCTTCCAAAAGATCTAGCAAAAGAATTAAGACATGTCAGGAGGATAAACTACAAAAATTAATTATAGTTGAAGTGGAAGCCAAACATCTTCGGGTAGTAGTAGTAGGAGGGAATGCTGGAGAAAAAGAAAAAGAGAAAAAAAATGAAAAGGAAATTGGAAAAGAGAATAAAGAGGAAACATGAAATGTACTATGAGGGAATGCTAGAGAAGAGGAGATAAAGAAAGAAAAATAAGAGGAAATAGAATAGGAATAAGAGGAAACAAGAAAAGTAAGAGAAGAAAAGACAAATATTGATCTTCCGCGAGACGACACATATAATAATTGTGGAGCATGGTCCTTAATGTTTATTCAGCACCTTAGCACCAACACTCCAATGGACAAGATGAATGGCAATATTGTTAGTGAGTTCAGGGAGAAAATTGCTATGGATATCTTTCACAAGAACATGCAACCATGATATGATTTGTAATTGATGCATATTTTTATATTTTTTTGGATGGTATAAATTGATGATTTACCAATTCTTTTATTTAAGTTTATTTTTACGGATATGATACGATTTTTTGGATGATTTGAATTGATATTTGGAACATATCTTTATGGATGTTTGGCCCTAACATTGAACATATCTCAACAGATGTTTTAGACATCTATCGCGATGTTTTCTCTCGATTACTATTAAATTAATAAGTTATGTTTAATCGAGTGATCCTATGGATAAATAAGAATCATAATTAAACATCAACCTATTGATTAACCTAAGAATACTTCAATATAATGATCTTGTAGATTTAACAACAATCGATATCAAACATGCTGATAGATGTTTGAAACAGTTGCGTTAGATGTTTCAAACATCATTGGGATGTTTCAAATAAGCATCATAATTAAACATCAACCCATTGATTAACCTAAGAATACTTCAACATAATGATCTTGTAGATTGTAACGACAATCGTTATAAAACATCCTGATAGATGTTTGAAACATTCGCGTTAGATATTTTAAACATCTCAATGATGTCTGAAACATCTAATGCAGGTGTTTCAAACATCTGTCAGGATGTTTGAAGAAATTAGATGGCAGTTGAAGGTGAAAAATAACACAAGGACATAACAACATCAACATCAACATCAAACTACCATTAAACATCAACCTACTTAATACTTTAAATGATTGATCGTCAACCTAATGATCTTGTGAATAATTAAACATGGAATTATTAAATACTCAAAGGATTGATCGTCAATCTATTGATATTGTGGATAATTATACGTCAACCTATTGAATACTTCAAATAATTTATCATCAACCTATTGACCTTATGAATAATTAAACATCGAATAATTGAATACTTCAAATAGTTGATCATCAACTTATCGACCTTACAAAATTATACGTCAACCTATTTAATATTTCGAATAATTGATCTTGTGGATAATTAAACATAGAATAATTGAATACATCAAATAATTGATCGTGAACCTATTGACCTTACGAACATCAACCCATTTAATACTTCAAACAATTGATCGTCGAACTTATTGATCTTGTGAATAATTATGCATCGACCTATCATAAGCAACATCTCTACACACCTTTATTAGAACCGTCTCTTTACTCTTCGAACGCCAGGTGAAACGGGTAGAGGACTCCACCCATTCACCATGACAATCAACTCCCAATTCAATATAATCAACCATTTTGTAATGGAATACCTCAATATATCACAAATATATAAATAATTAGTATAAAGAATCAACTTTTTTTTGGCAAACATCCTAATGATGTTTCAAACTTTCTAAGAAGATGTTTAAAATAACTTGAGAATATACTTAGGATGTTTGAAATATCCTGAGAGGAAACATCCTGAATGGACTTTCACGATGTCTGAAACAACTACCTACAATTATATCAGGATATTTTAAACATCTCACCGAATGTTTGAAACATCTCACAGGATGTTTAAGGAATCACGAAAAATCTGATATCTGCGAACGAAAAAAATAAGATTAAACACCAATCTTTACTTACCAACAGTGACGAATAGACTGAATATCTCCCTTATAATAATGCACACGTCAATTTAGCAAATCACGATCAAGTATTTCTCAGTGGTGCAAGGGTCAATCTCCAAATGTTCTTGTTCTTTTTTCACCAATCTTTCTCAACAAAGAACAAGAACCTCAAAGAAGAAGATCTTTGGAAAAATAGTATCGGAATTAAAGAAAGAAGAAGAGGAAAAATGTAGGTTTTGGTGAATTGGGAATGAGGAATGGGGGCTGGGAGCGGGAATGGAAGCTGGGAGGGTTTCTGTTTTCTAGAGAGGGTGGGGCCCATTTGGGGTGATTGTGATAATTCTAGAAGTGTGATTATTTTTTTAAAAACCTAATTATAAATATTAAACACTAACAATGAACGTGTCGTTTTTGCACCATTCTTAATATTTTTGTCTTATAAATTGTTTTAAGTATTCAAAAGTCCGATAAATTTAATTTTCCCTATACAGTCGCAGTCATAATACTGTTTTATAATCCGCAGCATTATATGTGATTTATACGTCGCAGTTCCCATATGCGGCATCTAAATATTTTCCTGGAATTGGCCAGTCAAAACTCAGAAGTACATATTATAGGAGAAAATTATAATGAAGGAGATCTTGAAATTACACATGGGAAAAGTAAAGAAAAAAGCAAGTGCCCTACTCAAATTTTTTCCCTTTTAAAAGATAACACTTATATTATTGTTGAATATGTATCCTGTTACATTATGGAACTTTTCCAGTAATTTTAGTTCCATTTAAGTCATGTACACATTGCTTAGTAACAAAAGAGGGAGGTGAATTAAAAGTACAACAAATTTAAATCTTGTTAAAATTAGAGATACTTGACAAATATATAAATAGTTATAGTCAAATAAATTGTATTTGGTTCTCTAAATGGTAATGATACATAAAAATTAAACGGAAGGAGAATAGAACAGAGTATAGAAATTTTAGGACATGTAAATAGATTGGAGTAGAGTTATTTTTTTTGTCGATAATACTGTTTGTTTATCCTGGGTTTGACTTAAAGGAAATGTTCTTGTCGATTGACATTTCACAAAAAGATTATCAAGCTTCCAAGAATTATCGTTGGTTAATGTATTGAGACGAAAGCTTCTACTGTTATTGTTGTTGGTTTTTTGTTTATTTTCTATGTACAAAATGTAAAAATGTAAACTCGCTTAAATAAATATTAACCTTATGATTCAATCTTCAATCATTCGCCTTGTTCTCATGGATGTGAGAGCAATTAACTATATGATTTATGCTACTGCAAATGGTTTGTTAAAAGGTTTCGCTTCAATGGCGTTACCGCCTTATCAAACGTATGGCGATTATGGAGAAAACTGTATTACTGGACTACACAGCTATGTTGCTCGGACTCTCCAAAAATATTACCGCACTCGTATTAAATCCTCCAAAAATATTACTAGCACGCACCGAACAGCATGTTTTGAAAAGTCCAAGCAACATAGACTACATATTCCACAGCCCGTCAAAAGGGGGACAGTAGTAGTAAAGGAAGATGCAACTACAGATTGCCCGACGTGATTCAGTAGTAGTAAGGAAGAGTACAGTCTTACATTTCTGCTTTCCAAAGTCATCAGGTTGCTTGACCATCCTCGCAACTATTTATCATAAGCAAATATAAACATTTAAGCATCATTTGATTTATAGAGAAACTTAACGTGATCATACGCAAACGGAAACATTTAAGGATCACTTGATTAACGGAAAAATAACCTTGGGTAGTTTTCTCATCTTTCTAAGAGTACAAAATTCATCCTAAATCCAGTGTACAAATTGGGTCGAGCTCTCTTCACCCTCAACCCCTTCGAAACTAGGCTTTAACATATGGCACAGCAGCAGCAGTAGTTCTCTGTATGTGTCCAATCAGCAAAAAGCTGAAGCATCTCGAATGTCTACGAATAATGTATATGTCCGTCATCTAGTCCTAAAAAATGGTCGATGAGCACATGCAACTGCCGCAGCACTCAAACTTGGGAGTATCTCCATGAATCAACCTCCTGATCACAAGCTATCCCCCTCCAATAAGTAAAATCAACCAGACATTATTCATGTAGTATTTCCGATCATTTGGTAACGTCCATTCCTTTGACCGGCAGATTGGAAAATAACTCTAGACACTGTCATCTGCCAGTTTAGGTATGTTAAAGTTGAGCAAAAAGAAGTTCATTCCAGGTATCTGGAACACCAGGTAAGCACCAATGCAAACAATCCTGGACTCCAGGTGTTGCTTTGATGCTGTATCGAGATATATGACCCTCGTCTCTCAACTGGGATAAAGCAGTGACGTCCAAAAGGTTAACAGCTGTTCCTCTTACAGCTGCTGCTGCATCAGGGTCACTTGATTCATCTTGTAGAACTTCCTTCCCCTCGGAAAGTGGAGTAGTGTTATCACAGGTCCCACCAGTGTTCCATTCTCCATTAAAGAAATGTCTCGGCGATATAGACCGATAAAATACTTTTAAACGAGGGTGTTTTGGCAGCTGTGAATTCACCCAATTGACTATACTGTGAATTGTAAAATTCTTGGCACCACCAATAGTTGCAATTTTCCTGTTCGTGTTAGGAACACCATTGACGTACATAACCCAACGGTTGGCTTTAAGCTTTCCTCTATTCCAATGGTGTCCTGTGTTTAAGACAACAACATCAAACCTTGGAAGAAATTGACTCAAAAATGCTGGTGGACGGTCCAAGTGCATGGCGTAATCAGTAGCAGGGTCGGATGGATTTATGGGTGTCAAGTCACAGAGACTAGCAGACCAATAGTAAAGAATAGTTGTTTTGGTGTCTGGAAATCGATAAGCCCATCCATCAGGTCGAGCAGAACCACGAGATTGGACAAGACCATACTCATGCCCCACATCAAGAACATTGGGTCTATCTTTTCCACCAGTAATCATACACATAAGTGATTGAAATTGCTGTCTACCAAGCGAATCCCCAATAAAAGCCAGAGTCTTGTTTTGCATCCTGGATGCACCATCAAATTTAGTGAATCTCTTAAATGTGGAATACTAGATCCAAATAATTTTACTTGATGAATCAAGGAAGAGAGATGGTAATATTAAGCAACAAGAACCTAGACTCTGAAAGATGCTGTAACATATTTTTCATATTTTGAGTTTGTATGTGCAAGAGAGGGAGGGCAACAAGCCACAAGATACAAGAAAGCTCTACTGTCACAGACTATAGCATTTCAGGAAGGACATACATTTTGAATATTTTGGTTCAATCAAGCGTCTATTCTTACTGGCCTCGAAAACAACCGGCCAAATGAAGGTGCACTACTTAAGTTATGCTAGGAACACAATAGAGAAAAGGTTTTCATCCAGTCAATAAAATGTAGCGGTTGAATGAAAATAACATGGATTCTGACCACATCTCAAACTTCATTCAAGGATCAGAAATAATGACTTCATAAGATAAGTAATACTGCTACCTTTTTAGAAATTTAACTCCTGTAAACTCGTCCATCTGACAATCTTTTGGTCGCCAACGTAACTTCTCGTATTCAAAATCTGTACGTTGTGTCAAACGGCAAGCCCACATAGATGACAACCATTGCTTGCAGCCAAATCCAGAATATAAAGGTCGGCTATCATCTACAACCCATCTGCCTTTAGCAAAGTTACAACCTGAAAATTTAGATAAGGTATTAATATCTGATCACTTTCTACCTATTAAATCAAACCCACCAACCAATTTAAGGGAAGCTAAAACACGGCTTCTCTGATTAACAAAGACCCAAAAGAAGGACATCTCAAGAACTGGTAAAACTAAGACAAATTCGCTCAGTTCCACAACGCCAATTATCATGTGGTCGGAGAAAAGGAAAAAGAAAATCAATGACTAGAAAAATAAGAACAAAAAAAGAAAGATAGGTCACCTTCTCTTTTCAGGGTGGTTGTCAAATTTTCACTATGTTCACCCCCAGAACTCACAGAAGTGGAAACGGCAGTTTGCTGCTCCATTAAACCAGTTTTCTTGTCTGAAACATCTTTTAGATCTCCCTTTTTAGTAAAATTGGGACCTGCACTGCCGGAAAACACAATTGAAGTATGAAATTGTAGAGACTAGAGATCAGTTAACTTTAGTAGTATCTCGGAATAAAACTAAAGAATCCATTAAACTTTAGCACGTCAAGACGACCCTGTGAAAGTAATCCATTACAATGTAATACTCCACTTTCATAAACACAGCTCAAGTTTGTGAGGGATGATTCAGTATAAAATAAGCTAGAGTATAAGTTACTTTTACTGTTACTACTCAGGGAAAGGGGACTTCTTCGTTTGTTTAAATTTGGAAGAACAAAAGGCACCCATATTTTCAGATAGAGAAGTTAGCAAAATTTTATAATGTCTCTAATTCATCAAGATTTAGGTATTTGAGATGAGGAAATTATGATATCCTGAACAAGACCTACCTCTTATTTCTTCACGAGTAATCAATTCTTTAGTCACCTTAATCACTGGTGAAGAGTTTGTATAAGTAGAATACTTTTCAGATTCAGAGTTAACACTTTCTTCTACTTGCCCTGATCCGCTTCCTTCTCCCAAAGCTACTTCATCATGAGAAATCAATTCTTCAGTCACCTTCACTGGTGAAGAGTTTGTATAAGTAGAATATTTCTTGGATTCCAAGTTTACACTTTCTTCTGATTGCCCCAAACTACTTCCTTCTCCCAAAGCTTCTTCATCTTTCACTTTAAGATCTGCCAGAGAAAAGAGTATAAATATGTAATCCAAAAGGATCCTGCAACATTTCCACCAAGGAGTTCAGTCCTAAACTCCTAATTCAGAATAGTCCTTTTAAAAAGTAGTTGAAATACATGAACTTGACCATTCTCTTAGAAGATAAAAAAGTGGAGAACAGAAAAATTATGGTTTAGCAATTTGCAGCTAGATCAACAAGGTCAGCAGTGTGCCCACAAAAAATAATATCACTGTGGCAAAGATCCAGCCAAACCCTTTGACAAAAAGGTGTCCACAAAGTAAGCATGTGACCTAAACTCACATTAAAAAAAATGAGACGTGTTCACTTCGAGGAATGTGACTTTCCCATTGAGACAAGTTTTCTTCATAAGAGATCCTCACAATCAAAGCTGGCTGATTCAATAGTACTGGTGTTTTATGCAAGCTTTGACACATAAATGCATCTCAACTAAAGAAAGACCTATTGTACTCAAAAAGATATATAAAACGGTTTAATCACTAATAAGGGCCCAAACAGCAGAGATCTCCAATGGAAAACTTGATGAAGATATTAGTTAACCCGTAATGGAAAATGAAAAAGATACCAATGGTACGTTGATGGTTTATGCAAACCTGGAGAAAGCTGGAGCACATGATTCTGAGGCAGTAGTGGAGAAGAAAGAAATAGGCTTTTCACATATGCCAAAAGAAGAACAGTAGCACATACGAATCCAATAAGGATGAGAGAAATCTGCGAAACCTTCAAACCTCCCTTCATCCTTGAACATTAGGGATGTCTGGACTTGAAATCATTCCCCCACAATCAACTTTTGTTTGCTTCACATTAACATCTGTCAATTATTGAAAGGAAAATGTTAGAGGCAAAAATAGAAAAAGTACTGTTTCTGGTGTGAAATGTGCAGTTACAGTTTCACAGGCACAATTTTGAAGACTTTTGATATGGACCACAAAATGAGACACTTATAGATCACAAAAGGCCACCTGTGGGAGAAGGTAATGGACAATGATAGTCTATAAACTAATACACGCTCTCAATTCAGGAAGTAGGCATCTTTAAGAAATGGCACTTAAATAGTACTCCAGTTTTCTATCAAAAGCTGCTGCTTTCCTTAAGCTTCCTTCTCTAGGTTTGAGAATGATAAATGCCGCTTCACTACATAGAAATCACTTTTCTCAATTCTCATTGATCGCGTCCAGTAACAAGGATGAATCAACAAATACTTAAAGCTCATTCTGATTTACAGACCCTTTCTGGTTCCTTCACTTTATCTCAAGAAAAACCAACACCGCTGCCTTAACCCAATTAAAATCTTTCCACACTCGGTCCAACCCGAAGGGGAGCCTTGGAGCAACGGTAAAGTTGTCTCCGTGTGAATTATAGGTCATTGGTTCGAGTGGAATGTCTCGATGACCCAGTATTGACTTATTATATACGGGTTCTGGCTTTCCCATGACCACTAGACGAAAGTTTCCAGCCTTCCACAATGATTGAGTTACTGAATCCTTGTAATACAAGTTCTTTCCACGAATAATGGCTACGAACTACGCAAACCGAATTGTCAAGGCTTTCAAACCAACACTGAGAAAGCTCGATCAATAAAGATCATTTTAGTGGAATGGTTTAATGAAGTTACTTCCCATACGAGGCAGGAAAGGAAGCTAGCGAACCTAGGTCAACACCAAGGTTGGGGCGAAAGGGAAAAGAACGATGTCTGATGTGAGAGAAAGCAAGCATTTCGCTAAGAAAGCAAAACAGGAAGCAGGAATTCCCTTTTTCAAGGCCCCTAACCTAGTCCAGGTTTGGTTCGCCGGTGGAAAGATTTGAGATAACTTTTCCTAGATTAGATTTGATAGATTCGCCCTCGGAAACAAAAACTTCTAGTCCAGGAGGGATAATATTAACCACTTGACGCCCTTCTTATTTTGGTCTACTTCACTAATTCAAGGGAAGATACTGAATTTTTGTATTTGAAAAAGATTTCCATCGGGATCTTTGAAGTAGATGGCGGTTGATGATGAACTCTTTGAAGGGTAGGTTGTCTACATCACACCCACACCCCCTTGGGGTGCGGCACTACCCCCAACCCTACGTGAATGCGGATGCTTTATTTACCGGGCTGCTCTTTACTCAGTCCAACCCCACCACTATAGAAAACAAAGGTTCAGTAACTCCCTGTAAGAATTGTCTCCCAAGTCAAAGGCTCAGTAACCCCATGTAATAATAGATAGTTTCAAGCAAAAACATGAACTAATAACAATAATGTCATTGCTTCTTCCTAGTGGCCACCTTCAACTAACAGTTGGCCCAAATTTTTATCTTTGAAGCAGATCCATCCTACTCACTATTATATTCTACCTTGTTAACAAATCCTAATAATCAAAGCAACAATCTAAGACTACTATAACACAAATATGGTAGCTTTACCAACATGAAAGGATGATAGCAACAATTTTATTCAGAGCAGCTTCAAACAGATAAGGGACTTAAATTGAAAACCCAGTACCAGAATATGTAAAATTGTAAATTACCACAAAATCAAGGAACATAAATAAAATTTATAGCACAAATACATGGCAATCAGTACTGATAATTCTACTAAAAGCCAAAGATGGTAACTTCACCAATATGGAGTAATAGGAAGAAAAAAAATTGATATCAGTGGTGTCTGGGACGGCTTGCGAGCAACTCCACTATTCTATGGTGTCCGGGACAGCTTGAGCGCGGCTGCACTATTCTATTGGGTACATGCTACCTCCCCACCAATACAGGCATTGGGTAACTTTGCCCACAAGGCTTAGGCAGATGGAATAAATTGTATATAGAACCACGCAAAGTGAGTAAGGGGCTTAAATTGAAAAATCCAATACACAGAATATGTAAATTACCACAAATATAAATAAAATTCAGAGCAAAAAACATAGTGACAACAACAACAACCCAGTAAAATCCCACAAGTAGGGTCTGGGGAGGGTTGAATATACGCAGACATTACTCCTACCCGGAGGGGCAGAGATACTCTTTGAGAGAGACCATCAGCTCAAGAAGACGACAATAGACAGTAGAATCCGCAACAGCAACAAAAATCAAAAAAATAATATAAGTATGAAACAGAAAATAGATGAAAAGAAAAAAAAAAAAAACACAATGAGTACTAATAATACTAGTAAAATAACAGAGATGGCAGCATTTTACCAACATGAAGGAATAATAGTAACAATTAACTCTGCAAAAAGGTCGGATCTTTAAGAAACTTAAAGGCAGCAAAAAACAGTAGACATAATAATACTGTATAGCAATGTCCCAAACAGTAGACAATAAAAAATAATACTGTATATTGTATTGAATCTGACTAGAGTGAAACAGATACAGAGGATTTATATATAGAAATGCATACCTAAAATTGGACGAAATTGAAGCTGGAAAGCGTAGGATTGATGTTGGAGAAATTATATAGGAGGAAAAAATAAAAGTAAGAAATTAATAAATCATATAATAATGGTGAATTTGGGTTGAAATTAAAAAGTAATAACTTGAAGAATTAAGGAAAAATGGAGTAGATGGGGAAGAACAGAAAGAAGACAGGTGTAGGCCTGTTGCCCGTAGGAAATCTTTTGTGAAAGTGATGTTAACGGAGTAAGTCACGGGGAAAAAGGGAGCAGTAGTAGTTGAAAATTGAAATACGGTCAATTTTCGTGCTATTTTTATTTTTTAGTATTTGTCATAAGTGTGGTCTATTTATTGACCATTGCTGTAATTATAATATGCTTAGAAACAATATATTCATGGCCATTGGGATTCTATTTAAAGAAGAGATTATTCTTTCACAACTTGACCGGTTATACTAGTCCACTTCCGTACGCTTTCATGCACCCTCTTCTTTCGCAGCACTAATGAACCGTTTTCCCCTTAGAAATGCATTTTTAACATTAATGTACAAAAGAAAGTACAAATATTTTATTATAAATATTGCATGATCCAAAAAATAGATTTTGGTTTTGTACAAGTAACTTTGTTGAGAAATAGGATTAATCATAGTCAATATGAATATTCAAGGATAAATCTTGTATTTTACAGTGAGCATTTAATGTATAACGTTAAAGAAGACATTTTGGATAATAATGGAGCAATAATAACTTGAAAATATAAAGGAGAGTAATAACTGACTTTCAAATAGTAGATGAGACAAAGATAACCCGACAAGGATGAGTTCCTCATATGTCTTTCTGATAATGATGGATGGTGATAAGCAATGGTATATTCCGATCCTTCTTGGATGGGGAGAGAGGGATAAAATAAGGAAAGTGTAAAGTCAAGTTCTGTTTCTATTAAATAAAGTGAGAATCTTGTATAGAGAAGGTTCCTGAAATTCCTTACCAAATGTCCAATGAATCCTCTTATAAACATCTTTTCCTATTTACATGGGCACATGGGCCACGGAATCCTAGATAGTACAACAAAATGAAATAACCTTAGAATATTTCTTCGGGAATCTAAAATCTAAGACTGATCGTCGCTTCGTATCCAGAATGGGAGCTCTTCCTCATCCTCGTCATCTGCTGAGTCAACCTCGACCTCGGCGTCGGTTCGTCCTTCGACCTTGACCTCGACCCCCCCTCCCCAGCCATCATGCCACCGGAATTTTCTTCATTTTCTCCCAAACCTCTTTACTTTACCGATTAATTAATAAAATCTTCTTCCATTTACTTAACTTTCTCCCTTCTATTTTTCATTTCTTAAACATGTCTAGCTCTTTTTCCGACGCTCATGACGGAGTGACCCTAATATGAATGAGGGGGTTCTGACCACCCCACTGGTTGTTACGGTCTCTATCTACGGGAGAGACACTGACATTGCCGTTGAAGCAGAGGTTTTTCCCTCGGTGGATGAGATAGTTCTTCGCAATTCTGACGCGAAATCAGACTTGCAACGGCGTCCGAAGGCGGTGGTTGAGGCTTTCTAGTCTTCTTTAACATAGAAGCTTTTGGCGGAATTTAAGGCCAAATATGGTATTCCCAACCAAGTGGAACTCGCATCTGGGGGCGACGACGAAGTGTACACTCACCGTCCAGGATACTGTGCCCTTTATGCCTGCCTCCTCACCATCGGCTATTCTTTTCCTCTTACCCCTTTGGTGGAGGAATTCTGCCACCATTACCGGGTCTGTCCAACCCAACTCGCACCCATGGTGTATAAAATAATCAAGATGCTGACTAAGTTCGCCGAGTTGGCTGCCGTCGAGGTTACTCTACGGCACTTCGTGCACTTGTATATGCCAGCTTCTACCATTCCCCACCGTGGAGGCAAATCCATGATCGTCAAGATGGATGACAAGGGTAGTCGACAATTTTGGCTTGACTTCTTCTTTGTCAAGACCGAGTCCATTGTGGCTGATGTCACGGGCTTCCCGGAGGCTAGGAACCGTGTCTGCAAGTGTTTTTACACGCTCATGTTCCTTCATATGATCATGCGTGTTTGATTCTATGATTTGATTCCTCTCGTTCTACAGCTACTGCTCGGAACCTCCAGTTGGTGTCGGACCTTGCTGACTGGGTCAAGCATGTCCTTCCTTGTACCGCGGGAATCCGAGATTGGCCTAGCTTTTGGCAAAAGTACAAACCGACTCCCCCCCGAAAGGTAATGTTGGTACATTATTTTAAGATGATGTTGTATTTTGAGTTGGTCAATCTTACTGCTTTTATCCTTGTATTCCTTAACAGGTCCTACCAAGGAGGTTGTTAAGAAGAACCTGACGTCAACACCTTCTTTCAGGAGAAGGGGCGGCATCGCCTCCTCCACTCCTACCTCTGGTTTGACTGTTGCGCCTATTCTCCCCCCGGCTCCTTCCCAGGTCGTGGACGTTGATGTTTCCCCACACGGCATGGACTTGAGGCCCTGGAAGATGAGGGCCATAGATGGGGAGAAGGTGTACCCATGGTGGTAGACTTGTTTGAAGCTTCCCCCGAGGTCGAATTTCAAGACGTAGGGGTGCCTCAGTTGGAGGAAGACAACGATGTGGCTTCTTTTCAGTCTGAAGGTAATGAGGCCGTCGTGAATGCCTCTTCCAAGGTCCCCCCCACTCCCTGGGTACCGCTCGCCTAACAAGCCCAGGCAGCCTCCTGATCTACGTCTAATCCGCACTCAATAATGAGTGAAAATGATCGTTGATATAATAGTACCTAACAAGAGTCGGGAGTCGAATTTCACAGGGAGTTTGTAAAGGGTGGTAGGATAGACAATTGATAAGAATATGTGAAATAACTCAATTGCACTTCCAACAAAGGGTTTATGTTTTCTAATTCTAAAATTAACACTAACAAATTTAAACTAATTAGAAGAAACTAGAAAGCGAGTAATTATTTTTTATGCTTTTAATCAAATGGGAAAAAACCTAGGGATATAACCTTCGCCTAGGTGCTAACCTAATGGGTAAATCACGTTAATGCTTGTTTTGTTGATCGGGGTGTATTATAATTCTCAACTCTCAATTACCCACTCAATACCTCTCGGTTATAGAGTGGTTATGCCCAAATTGACTTTCTCAAGTCCAAGTGGGTATCAATTCAAATAATTGATATGAGCTCAAGTCGGATTGTCCCTATCTCTAGTCCAAACCCTTTAATTAGACTAACCAAAATCTTAACTAGCCCAATTTCTTATTAGCCAAGTTTTCCTAGACTAAGTCCCTCTTTCTTAAATAAGAGCCAATCAAATAGGCATGAATCAATGTTCGCAATCATTAATTCTAGAAATAATGCATAAACAAGGCTAAATAATAAACACCCAATCATAAACAAGCACTAAATTTAATAACCCATAAGGTTTACACACTAGGGTTGGGTCACAACCCTAGATAAAATCTAGCTACTTATGTTAGGAAATGAAGAAAAACAAAGAAGAAGAATTAATTAAATTCATAAACTAAGATTAAAATGATAAAACTAACGATTCTTCGCCCAAAATATTCACAACTTTCCTAAAAGATCAAAAGACAATCGCTACAACTGATTACAATTCAAAACTTGCCCTAAAAAGTGATTTCCGTCTATTTATAGTGCCCTGAAATTCGCTGACCAAAATACCCTTCTAGAGTTTATGCGACAGCACAATTTCATATGCGGTCCATAATTTTCTTCTCTTCTTCAGTTGGAGTAATTCTACAGCTGCACAATTCCATTTGCGGCTGCACTTCAGCTTCTACGGCCGCATATTTCCATCTGCTGCACTTTGACAAGGCTTCGCACTTGGTCATTTTGCACCTTCTCTGAACTTTTGAAATCTTAACAGTGTGACCAACATTTGCAGCCGCACAATTTAATATGCGGATCGCGCTTCTTCAAAATCCTCTGAAGCTTCAGGTGCTTATTCTGCAGCCGCATGTGTCTCTCTGCGGATCGCACTTTCTTCTATTTTGCTCCTTCTTGCCTTTTTGAGCTACATTACTACTTTTTGAGTTAGATTTCTTTGTTAAGGTCTAATCCTCCAACATGCCTGTAATTTTCACAATTTCATTAGTTTTGAGACTAAGAATCAACACTTTCAGAGTAAAAATAAAGCAAGAAGGTTCTAATAAGTGGTTAAAATCCATACTTATCAACTCCCAAAACTTAAGTCTTTGCTCCCACCTCCTCAAAGTGAAAGGTCATTTCAAAGAGTCAATTGTAAGTCATTCATACTCAGTTGGGACCAATAATTACCCACAATACTCATGCATTTTTAACAAGGTGACAAATCATATGTTATGTGCATATAACTCTAATTTGACATTTGAGCTTCAAGAATTGACTTCACTCATCAAGGACTCTTGTTCTATCATGTAGATCATGGTGGACTCTAAACTCTTCCTTCTCTACCTTCTATTTTCCATGCTCACTTCAAGAATTAGCACTGAACTTCTACGTCAATGAAACGTTCACTCTTCTCTCACAAAGGAATGTCACAAGTAAAGCTTCAAGTACTATAGGCTTTTTCCTCATGTAGATCTCCACTAATGTAAGCTCACTCGGTGCGAAATCAAGTAGGACTTCTTTCGGGTTATAATAAAGGCTTTTGGATTAGGGTAGGATACCATATGGTTTAAGTGGTTACACCCTTCCTTAAACACTCCACATTTTCATTTCCTGGCTCACATTTACCAACTCTTTGAGGCACTTCCTTTTCTTGGGGGCTAGAGAGACTTGACATCACTCTTTATTGTTCATTTCATTCTTTTTCTCCCTTGATGCTTATACTAGAGATAGTTTCCTCCTTTTGATTTCATCAACCTTCATTCTTATTCTCTTTTTGGCATTTTTTATTATTCTTTTATTTTCTTGTCTTCTCTTTTTATAGAGATCATTTCTTCTCTTTTTTTGGTGCCTTGATATCTCTTTTAGATTCCTCAACTTCCTCCCCCCC
>MCJB01050682.1:0-13251 GCA_002018475.1 Nicotiana obtusifolia | reverse complement strand
CCCCCCCAAACTTTTGCATTAAGCCATTTATTTTATAAGAGTGTTAAGAAAGGTCCGGGTTCCAAGAGAGGATTATAGATAAAACGAGTAAAGGCTTGTGGCATGTTTACCAATAAATAAAGGCTAAAGGCTCAAAGGGGTTGACTAGGGATAACAAGCATTAAGTGGCAATGGAAAACTCAAACGGACCAAGGAAAGCCTATAATCATCTTCCAAATCAAACAAACCTAGAATTTCGCCTTGAAACACATTTGGAGCAAGTTCTAGACCATCCACTCAAATACTTGGACTAGCAATAAAAATCACTTCACTTTTCATGCAACTAGACCGTAAAAGAGGATAGAGTATAAAACCTACAACGATCACAATCAAGTTAAATATCACTATGGTCTAATCAACCACTTAATATCAAAGTCAACTTAAGAATTTTAAAATCACTAACTAGAGCTATTTTCTTCCAAAAATCTTGTTTCAAACCATAAGCACGCAGTTAAGTGTGTTAGTACCAAATGAAGCATGAATAACTCTTTGTAAAGAATAATTTGATTAGGGCTTTTATTTATTACTACCACTATTATCATTATCTAAACACAAAATGGACTCAATCCCTTAAGAAAGTTGTTACACCATCCATCCTCGGAAAGAGTCACCCGGTTCACACAAAAGACCACCTTTGGAAAGAACCATTGGCATTAAGAAAACCAAAAGCTTATTATCCACACTAATACGAAAACATAAAAGCTACTAACATAAATAGAATCAAAGTAAATAAAGAAGCTAATGAAAGCAATAACTACTAAAGATAGATAAAATAACAAGAAAATAGAATCATCGAACTATCACATTCCAAATGCATCATCAAATAAGCTCCACCCCCCGAATGAAAGTAAGCATGGTCCTAATGCTTAACAAAATAAGAGAAAAAGTAGAGAGGGCAAAGAAACTCCCTATGTTTCCTTAGACATCTCTGTGTCCCCATCAGCATCAGTCCCTGTTGGCTCAGCTAACTGAATAGCATCATCAAATTCGGGAGTACTTGGAGTAGTGAACATCACACGCACTGCGTCAACAGTGTCGGCAGCATGGCTCCTCAGCCTGGCCAGCTGGAGCATCCTATGTAGATGGATCCGGGGCGAGCTGGGATGGGTCAAGCAACATACCAAAAGGTGGAGGTAGCCTAGGTGCTAAAATCTCTGCAAGCCACGACCTGGCCTCTTATTCCAAAGCTAAATTCTCTAAGTACTCCTTCGACTCCAAATCCTTGAATCCCAAGTACGCGTTCAGTGTGTGCTTATCAAATTTCACCTTAAGGTTGCGGCACTTTGGTTAATTTGTCCCTTTGCGAATATGTGAAGTGTTGGAATAAAACTCGCAGACAATGTGCTCCTTAACATCCACTACCTTCTCCATAAATAGCATTCATCCCTTTCTCTTTGTGAACTGCTCCAAAATTGCGGGATTGTACTTGTCAAGATCTTTCAATAAAAACTGCCACTCATGAGTCAACGATCTCAACAGCCACCACATCTGGAAGTCAGTAAAAGTCGGTAGGCTCACAAATCTATCCTCCCAAGCTTCCTTTTTCTTTGTCCGAGCTACACAGGCGAATGTACCTCTCCCCCTTCCCATTATCAGGAACGTCACCAGAACCATACCCTGCAACAACTACCTCGAAAGCCTGGCTAGCACTTTCTGAACCCTCGGAAGTGCTATGAGATGTGGAAGGCACATCCAGAGGCTCAGATCGCCCTTGTGGCCTAGACTGCTCAGCTGTGTGCTCCTTCAGAATAGATACTGAGTTTCCCTCAAAGGCTTCCCTAGATGGGGCATAAGAGCTAGACTTGGAGAGATCTGCACCTTTCCATCTGCCTACTGTATCTTTCTTTCGTATTGCCTTTAGCACACTTAGGGGCAAGGAACCTATGCACCGACCCCTTGAAGACTCTCTTCTTCCTTCGGAGGTTCTCCACGTCTTCGTGATCAAACCATTGCCAATACCAACATAAAGAGAATTATAAGTTGAAAATCATAATTCAACATAGTTAAGACTCAAGGAGAACAATCTAGAAACAATGGTGTTATAGAGGAATAAATATGCTACAGAAATGGGAATGTGCGGTCCCCATATTTTGATATGCGGACGGTAGCATAGGGGTGTGGATCGCACAATTTCAAATGCGGCTGCACTTCTAACAAAAAACTTTAGAGGCTCAGATGCCTCTTCTCAGAAGGACAATGTGGTGCCAATGTGTGATAAGTGGAGATTTTGACTATTTATTAGCACCTTTTTGCTTTTGTTTTAGTCCGAAAGTATTGATTTATGTTCCCGAACTAATGAAATTATGCAAATTGCAGGAATATTGGAAGTTTGGTCTCCCATGATAAAATCCAACTTAAAAAGGAGTGTTTCGAATCACAAGGCAATAAAGGGCGCGAAGCAAAGAAGTGCGGTCCGCAGAAGGATTTCTACAGCTGCAAAAGAAAGTGCGCACTGCAGGATTCTATCTGTGGCTGCAAATCAAGCTAAAGAACCCAAAAGGATTTGACAAATTTGCGGCCGCAAAACAGGGTTAGCACTGACAAATGATTCCAAGTTTAGAGAGTGTGCAGAAGACCAAGGTCCTGATGCCTTGCTGAAGTGCGGACCACACAAGAACTGTGCGGCCGCTGAAGATACTTTGCAGCCGCAATCCAGAAATGTGCAGCTGCAGAATCCCATCTCTTGCCAACTAAAGAAATCTGCGGATCGCACAAAGAATTGTGCGGCCGCAGAACCTCCCAGGGGCATTTTTTATCAGCGAATTTTGGCCTACTATAAATAGACGAGTTTCATAATTTTAGGTCAAGTTTCGAAGTAAAAGCTGTTGTAGCCGTTACCTTATGCCATTTAGGAAGTTTGTGATTATTTTAGTGATTAAACATTATATTTTATCATTTTAATCTTTTATTATGAGTTTAATTAGTTTTTCTTCTTTATTTTCTTCAATTCCCACTATGACTAGTTTACTAGGGTTGTGACCCAACCCTAGTGTGTAAATCTTATGGGTACTTAATTTAATGCTTGTTTATGATTGGGTGTTGATTATTTAGCTTAGTTCATGCTTCGATTTTAGAATTAATGATTGGAAACATTGATTCATGCCTTTTTGACTTAGTCTCTACTTGAGAAATAAGGACCTAGACTAGGATAACTTGGCTAACAAGGGATTTGATTAATTGAGAGTTTGACTAGCCTAATTAAAGGGTTCAAACTAGAGATAGTAAGAACCCGACTTGAGCTCATATCAACTATTTTGTTTGTTACCCATTTGGACTTGAGAAAGCCAAATTGACAAAATCACTCTTTGACCGAGAGGTATTGAGTGTGTAATGTAGGGTTGAGAGCTATAATACACCCAATCAACAAAATAAGTATTAACATATTTAATCCATTAGGCGAACACCTAGGTTATGGTTACATCCCTCGGCTTTTAAACTATTTGGAAAAACACAAAAAAAAATCGTTCATTTCTAGTTTCTTTTACTTAACTTACAATTGTTAGAGTAATAGTAAAAGTAAAAATCAAAACTCAGTGTGGAAGTGCAAATTTAGTTAATCCATTCAATTTCTTCAAGTATATACTCCTAACACCTCTTATAGCTCCCTGTGGATTTGATCCCGACTCATAGTTGGGTAATTTATATTGCATACGACTGTATCATATCTATTATCGAGGTGTGTTGTGGACGTTATCAATGTGCGGCCGCAGAATTCATATGCAGTCCGCATAATTAAAAGTGCGGTCCGCACATCAGAGACTCAGAGGACTTGTCTCGGATAGTCAGGTGGACTTAAAGTGCGGTCTATTTAAGAATTATGCAGTCCGCACAATTAAAATGCGACTGGCAAAATACTATCCTTCTACTAGTCACCCAATTCAGCAAATTGCATACCACACAATTTCAAGTACGACTGCAGATTTCAAAAACAAACGAACATGTCTATAATTTTGCCTAGGTTTTGCAAATACCTGTTCAAATCTAATAGGCAACATGGTATACATAACGAAATTAGTTAACCCAACCCATTGTAGCATGATTTAACAGCTACCCACTACAAATCTACCCCACATGGATACATGGATGAAATATAATAATGTATGGCCTAAAAAGAAGCTATAAAATTCAAAAATTAAAATAACACAAAAAATAACATGAAATGAAGCATACCAGATGATGTGAGTGTGAAGATCTTGTGAGTGCAAATGGGTGTGTGTGTTTGACGGTATGAGGTCCTCAAGTAAACTCTCAAATTAACAATGAATTCTCAGAAGGTGAAAAGTGTAAATGAGGCTAAAACTTCCATTTATACTTAGAGTTAGTGAGAAGGAAAAGGGCCTAGTGCGGCCGCACAATTCCAAGTGCGGTCCGCACTCCTTCATATGGCCTTCTGTGGTTTGCTTCTTATCTGCGGTCCTCACAATTTCAAATACAACCACACAATTCTCCTTGCGGTCGCACATTTCCCCCGCATTGATAGGAAAAAAGTTCAGAGACCTTGTCATTTGACGTCTTGTTTAGCTTCATGAAGTGCGGTCTGTAGATGAAATCTGCAGCCGCACAAACTCTTCTATGATGGTATAATTTTTTCTGCGGCCCCACAATTGAAAAATGCGCTCACTTACACAATTTTGTTCACCCTTCTTTCATCTAACACTCAACCCTGCATCACACTTCAAATAAAGTTAAAAACAACAAAGAGCATCTAACTATAAAAAGAGAAAGGAAAAGAACTTGAGTTGCCTCCCAAGAAGCGTCTGATTTAACATCGCGGCATGATGTCAAAGCATCCTTAAGTGAAGTAAATGACCACCACCTCGTGGCTCTCTCCAACTTTTTCCAAGTAATGCTTCACCCGGTGACCATTGACTCGAAATATTTCGTTGTTCTTGTTATTCAAATCCAATGCACCGAAGGGTGTCACACTAACAATTTCAAACAGACCACTCCACTTGGACTTGAGCTTCTCGGAAGATCACCAGCCTTGAACTCTTTGTTCCAAATGTACTTGTCATGAGGATATTTCATCTTTTCTTTGTACAAGGACAAACTTTCATACGCATGGTACTGAAACTCATCCAATTCATTTAACTGTGCAACCTGTAAGTTAGCTGCTACATCCCACATTGCCTTGTGCTGTAGTTCCACCGGAAGATGACAAGCTTTCTCGAACACTAACCGGTATGGGGACATTTCGATAGGTGTTTTGTAAGTCATCCTATAAGCCCATAACCGCATCATCAAGTTTCTTGGACCAATCCATTCGATTTGCATTCACCTTTTTAGACAAGATACTCTTTATCTCCTGGTTGGAGACTTCCACTTAACCAGTAGCTTATGGATGATAGGGAGTTGTTACCTTGTGAGTAACACCATACTTGCTAAGTAAAGGGTCGAAAGCCATCATACGGTTCTGGCCTTCATACCGTTTGTGGGTTTGTGAGTGGCGGTGAACCTGATGCCATCGATGAAGGTGTCATCACTGCCTCCAATAATCATGTTGATGGTACGAGCGGGAGACAGTGACTTTGGCGGGCCTGGACGTTCTCGCCCCTTTGCTAAGGAGTTCTTGTCTTTGTCGTTGAGCAACTTTTTGAGGTGTTCTTGTTGCAGCAAAGTTTCCACTTCTTACCTCAGGGCATGGAAATCCTCGGTCTTGTGCCCTTGATCTTGGTGGAACTTAGAGAAGGCATCTAACTTCCTCGTGTTCGGGTCGGACCTCATCTTTGATGGCCACTTCACCTTCGGTCCGAGCTTCTCGAGTGCATAGACCACATCTATAGGTGACACATATAAATTATTAACAGAAGTAAAGGAACCATACCTCGATCACTTATGGGGGTGTCTGATCTTGGCCTAGAGGGTCCGTCTTCACGGTGGAAGTTAGGGACAGGTGGTGTGATGTAGGGTTGATGCTGATCTCTTCCCGGTGGCAGCATTGGAGGGACTCTCCTCATATTATCCTTACGTTCCCTCTTGGGTTTGGACTGCATTGAGGTGAGTCGTCGGGTTGGCCCATTGAGGTCTTCACCGTCTGCTTTGACCTCGGCACAATAGGCATTATGTATCTCGTCCCAGGTGGCTGGTGAGTATTTCATCAGTCGGCTGAGCAGCTTTCTGGTCACCCTCGACTCTTCTTATTTAGCCCGTTCTGGAAGGCTGTTACGGCCATTCCTTCAGAGACAATTTGGTAAGGTTATCCTTACCTTATTGAACCGAGCTAGGAACTCCCTCAGCTTTTCCCCTGGGGATTGTCTAATGGCAAAGATGTCGTTTACCCTGGTTTCGGCCTTCTTGTCCTCGGTATGTGCTGTTATAAACTTGTCCATCATCTCCTCTAATGTTTCTATGGAGTAGGCCGGCAACTGCAAATACCACGTCAGTGCTCCCCCTATAAGGGTTTCACAGAACTTTTTTAACAAGATGGAGGACATTTGTTCTTTGGTGGGGTCATTCCCCTTTATTGCTGTGACATAATGGGTCACATGGTCCTCGGGATCAGTCGTCCCATCATAGATTCTGAGGTACAAGGGCATCTTGAAGGTTTTCGGTATGGCATGAAGAGATGCTTCTTCCCTATACGGCTACTCTACAAACCTATCGGCGTCTCTTTTTGGTATTAGTTTGGGGACACCCTGTATCTTGTCTACCCGTTCTTGATGCTCTTTCATCTGTTCCTTGAGTGACTTGTTCTCGTTCTTGTTCTCTTCTATTCTTTTTAATGCAGCGGCGAGGGCCCCATCACCTGCACTGTCAGCAGTAGTATGGAAATTACCTGAAGTTGGAGGGTTTAGTTGGTCGTCCTGCCCATTCTTATGCTGGGATGCAAGGGTCTTTGGGGTTTCCACGGTCGTGCACGGGGCCTGCTTATTCATCACGCTGACCAAGGTGTCAATTAGCCAGGCCTCTAGGATTATTTTTTTTATGGTGGGTGGTGCTCCTTCCTCCGCGAACGTGGAAGCTTCTTTTCCGTTAGGTTTGGTCGTGCTACAGAACGGTGCTAACGACTTCCTTAGCCTGGGGGATGGCGCATGGGTCGTTTCTTCGTTCTGAGTTTCATACCCTTCATCGATGGCACTCATTAGATTGACCCGGGATGTTGTTTGCGTCTTCAGCTCCTTTTTCTTGGTCGATTTTTCCTTGGTTACCTGCCATAGAGTCTTTGTATGCAAAGAGAAAGGAATAACCTTACGGTGTATTTGGTTAGCAAGTTATGAACTTTGTAGATCTGAATAAAAACTAATAGCTTGACTATGAAGTACCCACAGATGGCGCCAAACTGTATGACCCAAAAAATAGATTTTGGTTTTATACATTTGGATTTATTGAGAAATAGGGTTAGTCATAGTCAATATTAGTATCCAAGGATAGATCTAGTAATTTAAATTGAGCATTTATTGTATAACGTTAAAGAAGACAACTTGGGGTAATAATGGAGCAATAATGACTTGAAAAATATAAAGGAGAGCAATAAATGACAATAAATGACTTTCTAATAGTAGATGAGACAAAGATAACCCGACAAGGATGAGTTCCTTAGATGTCTTTTTGATAATGATGGATGGTGATAAGCAATCGTATATTCCGATCCTTCTTGGATCGGGAGAAAGGGATAAAAGAAGGAAAGTGTAAAGTCAAGTTTTGTTTCTATTCAATAAAGTGAGAATCTTATACAAAGAATGTTCCTGAAATTCCTTACAAAATGTCCAATGAATCCCCTTATCTACATATTTTCCTATTTATATGGGCACATGGGCCACGAAACCTATATAGTACAATAAAAGGGAAATCCTTAGAATATTCTTTCAGGAATCTAAAATCTAAGACTAATCGCCGCTTCGTATCCAGAATGGCAGCTCGTCCTCGTCCTCATCCTCATCATCTACTGAGTCAACTTCGACGCGGCGTCGCTTCGTCCTTCGACCTTGACCTCGACTCCCCTTCCCCTAAGTCATCGCAACACGTCACAGCCATCAAAAGCTTTATTGCATATGACTAGGTCAAATACATAAAATGAAGTTTTTTCCCATATACCTATTCATCAAATCTTGCAAATTAAAGAAAAGTAATTAGTACTTGATAATAATACAATCTAAAGAAATATTCTAACAGTCTATTAGTATTAGCATGACACTTGAACTAATTTAAACTGCTAGTCCATACACTCATAATAATATAAATAAGACCCTTAATCTATATTACAATGTAAATGTAATTCAATCTCCTCTCCTGAAACCATTTCTGTTCTTCTCTCTTTTTCTTCTTTTCCTTTTTATTTTCTCCAACAGCCCAAGCCCTACAACTCGCAATCCCAAACTTTTAAAATGTACACCTGAAACTTGATTGAAAATGAGATGGGTATAATATTTTGTTCCAACTTTTTCTTGTATGATATGACTGAAAATAGCTTTATGGAGTGTTTGCTACTTCTTTTTCTATGTTATGATTGTGTGTTGATCTTATGAGGAAATATCAATGAAGGCTAATGAGAAATCACGTGAGGTTAGTTCGTCACTCTAACAAAACGAGCTAAAAAGTATTCAAGATTTAAAGACATCAAAAAAAGTATCAATTATTACCTAAAAGATTTGGCATGCAACTCCCTTAAAGCTGGAATCAGACCTCGGTCATCCAGCGTAAGACCAACTTAACGAGGTGGATGCGACCAGTGCTCCGAGTAAGGCATTGCGAATTAGGATGCCTAATAAAATATATATTCGTCTCCAAAAGTATATAGCCTATGTACTACCAAATCTTTTCAGAGCTTAATGGATGTCGGTGGCCTCCTACCTTCCCCGTAGACCTGCCTCTAAGAGGAAGGGATAGATGGGATAATGGAGGTGCATGGAGTGGAGAAAGAAAAGAAAGAAGAAGAAACAGGAGGAGACAGAGTCTAACGATCCGATCATGCGTTTTAAGCTTTAGCGTGTCGTTCGACTGCTTGAGGTCTTGCGTAACTGTATTTCATGTAATATGACTTGTACGCGTAGTCAGAATTGAATTTCGGGAAGTTCAGAATTGATTCGGATGGAAAATTCTCAATTCGAATGCTTTAAGTTGGAAGAGTTTACCAAGGTTTGACTTTTGAGTAAACGACCTCGGAATCGGGATTTGAAGGTTCCAATAGGTTCGTATGATGATTTTAGACTTGGGTATATGTTCGGTTTATGTGTTTGGGGATCTGAGCCTTGGAATAGGTTCGTATCATGATTTATGACTTGTACGTAAAGTTTGGCGTCATTCCGAAATGTTTAAGTGTAATTCGGACGCGTTCGTCGAAGTTCGAATGTTTGAAAGTTAAAAGGAGGATTTGATCATCGATTCATGGTTTTGATGTTGTTTGGTGTGATTTGAAGCCTCGAGTAGGTTCGTGTTATATTTTGGGGCTGGTTTGTGTAATTGGATGGGGTCCAAGGACCTCGGATGTGTTCCGTAGTCTGTTGCCTTTCCAATAATATCTAACCCTCCAAAAACTAACTTTTAGAGGTATTTATATGGTGGGGCGGAGGTCTACACGTCCAAATATAATGAGGAAATAAAAGTGGCTCGGATAAGCATCGTCGGTGTGAGCATTGTCAGAGACGCCAACATTACTCCATGAGGCACCATCAAAGGCGCCAACAATATCCCGTGAGGCACTATTAGAGGCGCCAACAATACCCCGTGAGGCATTATTAGAGGCGCCAACATAATCCGTGAGGCACTATTAGAGGCGCCAAACAAAGCCTTGCACTGTCTAGGGCTGTGACTTTTCATTGCCTTGCATGTCTTCTTTTATTGCTCCATTTTATAGCTTCAAGGTACTATTTCGTGAAACTTTTTTTCACTTCATGTCCAAGCATTCCTACACGTAAAATAAACTTTATTAAGCTCAATTGTCGCACAAATTAGCATCTAAACAACAAGCAAGTAGGGTAAATAACGTCAAAATATATGGAATTTAGCACGACATCAACACCCACACTTAAATGTTTCTTGCCCTCTCATCAACCAACTAAACACTTCCTCTTCAAGGACCCAACGGGTTATACATTAATAGCACACTACACCTATGACCATGGTTGATAGAAACAATTAAGCTCTAGCATATGCGGTCAAAATACACTTCCCATACTTATGCCCGATTTCAAAATGTCCAACATAGAAGAACATGATTATAACAATCCTAGCCTCGAAAACTAACTCAATATCACAATGCACCCGAAGCTTGAATACTTAATCTAACAGAGAAGTCTAATAATGTTACCTATCCTTTATGAAACCACGTGCCCTCACAATAAAACAAAAGAGTAAGCAGCCCACACATCAAATCACATGATCGAATATATTTTAAGGACTTACACTATGAAGAAATCACTCATTCTCCCAAAGAAGTCACATGCACGCAAAAGACACCATATGCTTGCCCATTATGTAAACCTCTACTAATGTAGGTCTGAAATCAACTAGGACTTTATTATGGTTGTACTGTGGGCTAAGGGACGAGTAGGATATATTTCGGAGATAGTGGCTAACCGTCCGAATCATTTAAACACATCACGTATTCAACTTTAAGCGTAAAATTCCTTCAATCCACTTCAATCATCACAAGATAGCTCGCCCCAGAATATTTTTTCTTCTTCTTTACGCACTGCTTCAGATCACATCCACTAGAAAAAATAAGAAACCTTTATTTATTTATTTATTTTTGTATTGTTACCTTGCCGCTAGTGGATTTTTATTTAAAGCACAAGTGCATATTTCTTCCTTCTATTGGTTCCGCTCAAAAACTATCCAAAGTTTCCTCATTACTTCTTTCTAGTGCTCTCTTTATAATTCAAGTGCTTTAAGAGCTTTAAAGTCAAAATGATCCTATCAAGAATAAACAGGATAGACTTCTAATGCGGGTGCCAAAAGAAAGGCTTATAGGCTTAAAAGGATAACTAGGGATGACTTTATTTATGAATAGCAACAAAACTCAAAAAGATCAAAGAAATCCTAACATCACTTTTCAAACTGAGCAACACCTAGAATTTCAATTCAATTCACATCCTGGGCAAGTTATAGACTCGAAAGCAATTACATGGACTATACAAGAACTCACTTCACCCATGACACATGACTCTCTAGGGACGGTCCCATTTGGACTCTCAATCAAACAAGTATTCACAAAGCCAAGAGACATATTAAGCATAAAGTACAAAGTAAATACAAGTCAAGCAATTGAGACATAGGAGCTGTCACACCTCTTTTCGTACACTCCCCGGGAGGAAATGGATAAAAATGAGTTTTTCCAATTAAAGTGACATTGATCGAAATGGGATTATTGAATTATTTTCAGAGTCGCCACTTGGAAATTTAAATTGGTGTTCCAAGTCACCGGTTTTATCCCAGATCGAGGAAAAGTTCGACTCTCATAAAGAAGTCTGCGAACCAGAAATTCTAAGTAAGGAATTCTGTTAACCCGCGGGAAGGTGTTAGGCACCCTTGGGTTCCGTGGTTTTAGCACGGTCGCTTTATTGTTATATCGGCTTATTATCTGATTTTAAATACCTGTTATTATCCTATAGTGCATTTCACTTTATTCCGCTTTTTTTACAATTATTGGAGGATTGCAACGTTAATCAAAATATGTCACGAATCACGTCACATAAATGCACCCGTAATTTGTAACATCTTTTAATTAAACACCGAGATTTTGGATTTGGGTCACATAAATGCGCACCCGAATTTAGAAAATTCAATTATTGAAATAACGCGCCTAAAGCAGCTACGCGTTTTTAACTTTTCGAGGGCCATGAATTTTCTAAATAGCACACCTCGATTTTTCTAAATGTTCACTTAATGAGGGCCATGTATTGATGAACCTTGTTCGGTATGGCGCACCTCAAATTAGTTTTAAAAGCTTTATTATTCAAACATTATTAAAATCGGATCACCTGAAAGGCACCCCCGAAGTTCGTATTGTCGCTATGTCACGGGAACCGTACCCATAGTGACAACACAATTAATCGTGTTTGAATTGAACTTCCTAAGTTTAAAACATTGAAAGCTTACTTATTCTAATCTTATATCTAATTAATTAGAGGGCCATTAGTGGACGTAGTCGGTTATATGGCTCGCCTCTACTAATTTAACGTGTCGGCATTAGTAGCTACATCGTTCAACCGGCAGTAAGTGACGTTCCAATAAGTATTCATGAATTCATTTACAAACATAACCACTAACTGCATACAATGAGGGACGTTTGAATTTGAAAACTATTCTCTGGAAAAACCATCCAAATTGGTTTTAATGTTCATACATTCAAATGAATCAGGACAAATTGAGCACACAGCCAATAACTTTGTAAGGAAGATAGCCCCTAAGCTTGCATCAATAACATCATTTCTATGGTAGCCATAATAAATTCATCCATACTGCCTGTTTATCAATGATGACTGTTATATACATTCATACCTACAACATACTTATTACATGGATAATACGGTTTTCAGAACGGTCAAAAGGATAAACCCAGCTTAGTAAAACAGACCAGAATTGAAATTTGCAGTACAAATGAACAATTTACATGATTATAGATGTATGCTACTGTTTTAATAAGTTAAACACGATCTGGATTTACAATGATACTACTCTTCAATGCAAACATAACTACAAGGGCCCTGTTAAGAAAACTTAATGCCAATTCCTAGACAGTCACTATATCTAAATTTCCCTATTACGATTCAGAAACAGTGGCATTTCAGCACAATTTCCCTATTACGATTCAGAAACAGTGGCATTTCAGCAATTTCCAGAATAATCAATGAGAAGCAGATCTCGACTCTTAATACCAGAAATCATATGAAACAACTGAAATTTCGGTTTATTATGTATTAAAATCAATAAGCAGGTCACAGAAGTTAAGTAAACTGAACCTATCGAGGGATACTGACACAACGAAGGTCATGTTGGAAACGCATTCATGAAACCTTAACTAATGACTTTGTGTCTTGTTGTAGGTTTTGATAATCAACAAACCATTATTGATGAGATGACGAGATTGCTATGGACCTTGTTGTGATTACAAGTCAAGCTCTCAAGATGCTAGAAATGCAAATCAATAAATGGAACAAGTTGATGTTGAAGCAAAAAGATTGAAGAACAAAAGACGACGCATTTAGTCGTAATATTATTTTGAGTTTGTATGTTGTTATTTTGAATTACCTCTCATTTTTTAAGCACTTATCT